>JADLZN010002265.1:0-199794 GCA_018155175.1 Sinocyclocheilus anophthalmus | reverse complement strand
TATGTAAGTTTGATATCATCTTCAAAGATTGAATTTTGAAGTGATAATTCACTAATAATTTAACTGCATTGTGTGTTGCCTTATATAGAAATAGTTTGCTAGGAAATATCTTTGCTCACCTCTCGCTCACGGTGCCAAAACATTTTATTTTTGTTTATCTGAGCTTTTTTTGTATGTATCTCTTTGTATATCTCACATGTGTATACATTGTAAACAAATGCAATTCTATACTGTGGCCTTACAAACTGTTAAGCCTGTTGAATTGCCCGTGTTGGCTCAATAAAACACAGATTTAACATCCTTTAGTACTCACATTTTACTCACAGAGGCTGCATAGATTACAGTAGATGATGCTTCAAATTACTTTTTATTTCAGATACTGTGTTCATCAAGGAGAAGAGCTGTTGTGATGTACTTGTCCTCTGGTTGTGCATCTTGACCATCCACTGCTGCCATTGTGCTGGTTTAATCCAGTTTACAATCTTCTGTCAAGACAGGAGTGCGCATCATGATCCTGTGAAACGGCCATTAACTCTCAAAACAACATCAGACTGAGGGGTTTCAACAGAAAGAGGTTTCTTTTTGGCCATTCTTGAAACCTACCTTGGTTCAAAAGACGTTGTATTGTGATTTTTCACATTTTTCTAGGAGGATAAAGTCTTCTCTAGTAACGAATGAGAATGATTTCTTAAGGATGAAGTCCTTATGTCCAGTCCAGTAATACTAAACAAATAAATGCTGCTTCAGTGAACAGAAGTAGGCTTACTTTCAAAAAATCTAGTTATGGAAGTTTATTTCAGCCAAGGGATAAAAATATTTCCTGGGGGGAAAATATTATCGTAAATTCTGACTTTTTTTTCCCCTGCAAATTTGCAGTTTACAATTTTGCAATTCAGTTAACATTAAATATTATTCTGAGTTTTTTTTCTGTTTCTGGTTGCATCGTCTAAATCTCTATTTTGTGCAGTTCTCAAAAAATACGGAATTGTGAGATGAAAGTTGTGACAGTCTACTGTCTGTCTGTAGGTTTAATAAAGGGGGGGGGGGGGGTGGACCGACCCAAACTAATTCCTTATGCCCCTTTAAACTGGCACTTAATGCACTAACAGTAACTTTAGGGCATGTACAGATGTGACATATTTAAATATAATAATGTTATATGTAATTTAATATGTATAATAATATTCATCACTATACAGTGACAAAAACAAACTGATAAGTAAAATATATAAGAAATACAAAATAATCAACTGGTAATTTAAAAAAAAAAATTGAATGCTCTGTTGAATGTCTGTTTATCAGCCAGTCATAAATTACTATTCAGTACCATAGTATATTTCAAATGAACAAACATGCTACCGCAGTACTTTCTTGTATTTTCTTTGTTCTACAGTGTTAGTGCAGATCCTAGCAGTCATTGATCTGCTTACAAAATTTTACACTTTTCAATGACCTACTTAAGTAGCCTACAAGTTCAAGGCCCAGAAATCATCGCATTGTGTTTTATAAAAGAAATGCGCGCTAAACCCTGCCTGAAATGTATGAATATATTCATAATATGCAGGAAAGTAGATCAGGAGGAAAGTTAACTATCTAATCTACTTTATTCCAGCCTGCGACGAAACCTATGGCATCACGCCCCACATGTAGTGACGGCAACTGACGATATTTTACGTTTTTTAGTTATTTAACACAAGTAATCGCTTGTGTGTGACCTGATTTAAAGCGGTCATATGATGCGATTTCAAGTTTTCCTTTCTCTTTGGAGTGTTACAAGTTTTTGGTGCATAAAGAAGATCTGTAAGGTTGCCAAAGATAAAGTCTTCAAATCCAAAGAGATATTCTGTATAAAAGTTCAGAGTCAGCCACACCAACCTAAAACACACGTACCCACATGTCGACGTCACGATGTGGGATGATTTGCATAACGCCTCCCAAATGTTCAGCAAAGAAAGAAGGCGTAACTTTAATTCTTGCTGTTGCCGGCGCTGCCATGTTGTGGAGTCGCTGTGAAAGCGAAACTACTTTGTTTGGCCTTCCAAAAGAGGACACGACTAGAAATCAATGGTTAAGTTGTATTTACAACACTGTTCCAGAACAGTTTAACCCATATATTCAGATGTGTGCTGCGCATTTTTATGGAGGATGAGGACTGTTTCCTGTAATGCGTCTGTGCACAAAGGCTGTTTCTATAAAGGGGGCAGTTCCAAACTTTGCAAGGACAGGTTGGCGCTTGACTCACAGACTGTAAGTTGTTTTTTATATTTAAAGAATTTGCCACTGATGATTCAAAAGCGAGTTTTGAGCAGTGTAGAATAGCACTTGTTGTTTGTCATTTCTCAGATCAAATGCAGACATGGTTTTATGTTTACACGGCGCGAAGCAACCAAGCTGCAACCTCCCGCTCTCTCTCGTGAAGTCAACACGGAAGTGACTTAATCTGTAATTCATCGACTGGCCGCTAGAGGCTGGCTCCAAAAGGCAGTCAGTCCTATAGACTCCCCATGTTAAAATGCCCATCTTTACAGCAGAAAATAACATGTTTACAGCCTGGTTCAAAAACTTATTTTGGTCTATATAGCAAATTTTGCCCTTCATGACAACTGGGAGGGGGCTGAATTTTTTTATAACTCATCCGTTTAAAATATATAATTAACATAATTAAGGGCGTGGCCACTTGAGAGACAGGTGGACTGCCACTGCTGTCGCCACGTCGCTCCGCGGAGGCGGTTCTGAGCTAGATATAGGTTGTGGGTTTGGTAGGGTAAGTGGTTTTGTGGTCCGTTAGTGTGTTGTTAGGTTTTTTTTAGTTTTTATTTTATTTTGGATTTTCTTATTTGGTATTTTTTTTCAAAAGCAACACCGCTTCCTGCTCCCGCCTCTTCTCTATGTGCCCAATTTACGATTAGTACCTGGCGGAAGACGTGGAAAACACATAATGTGGAGTCCAGAAAGAAATGTAATATATTTTAAAAGGAAATAGGGATTAAATAAGGTGAAAGGGAAAGAGAAGGAGAGTAAGCGGGTTTGGAGTGGAAGTTTTATGTAAACATTGTGACGTTGCTGCCGAAGATGGACTGACGGTCTTCCGATACCGCCCGCCCACCACCCCACCCACTTTTGAAGCTTCAAAAATGGCTCTTCGCGGACATCTAACGAGTGACGTCAACTGGACGAATCCGTCCATGTTTTTATCCGGGTCTATGTACGCAATGCTGTATAAGTCATTATAATCAGTAATTATGTCCCCACTGGATGCAACAAATGCCTAATTTGTATTGGGTTTTATTGGTTTTGTACGTGTTAGTGCTGGGGAGACGAGCGACACGGAGACGGCATTACCCCTTGAGATAAGAGAGAAAAACATAACTTATTCCGTACGAGGATAAAGGCATCTTGAGGCACATTTGGCCAATCACAAACACAAATGGATAGCTGGCCAATCACAGAACACACTGCTTTTTTTAGAACGATGAGCTTTGTAAAAATCGATAATAATATTAATGACAATAATGTACATTATATGGAAAATAAAGTGTTTTTTGAACCTTAAACCACATAAACACATTACACTATATAACACCAACTCCACAAAATAATGCAATTTTTTAGCAACGTCATATGACCCCTTTAACCCGGGGAGAGCGGCGTTATAACGGTTCGTTACCATGCCAGATCTCATGGCATTTCGCCTAAACTTCTACAACTTATTAAATCATCCTTACAATACTCTTCTTTAAAGGAAGACATTCCTCGATTAATGATAGGTGGTATTGACTTGTTAGATAAAAAATGCAATAATATTCATATCATAAGAACATTACTCTCTATAAGCAGTATTGCCCCTATAGCAATGACTTCATGGAAACGGATTTATCCTTCTTTATCTTATGTGTTCATAATAATCTTGTGATACCAAACAAAGTTAAAGAAATCCATCTTAAAATCCTTCACAATTTTTACCCCTGCAAGTTATTTTGATCTAAATTTATGGATATTCACCCAGAATGCTCTCTTTGTGGATCTGAAAATGAATCAGTGCTTCATTTGTTCTTTAGATGCCCCTTTATAGTACCATTTTGGATTGAGATTTCAACTTTGATCTTTACTTCCTTTAATAACCTTATTGATATCACAGAAGAAATGGTCCTGTTTTTGTTATGTAACACTGGATCTGCTCTTTTAAATAAATGCTATTAAAATCCTGTGCTTGCTTGGAAAAGGTCATATTCATAAGTGTAAAGTTACAGCAATTTTATTGCATTTTGCTCCGAATTAAAACGTTTCGCTGAATCCCTCTGTAAATGAAAAAGAAACAAAACAGCAGGTAAAACATACCAGATTTTAAATAAGGTTTTGAATTATCTGTGAACTGAGATAGAATGTTTAGAAGAGCTTTCTTAACTCCTACTTGAGTCAAAAAAATGTCTTTCTGTTATTTATCTGTATTATTACTATTTAGTTTTTGATCATTATTATTGTATTTGACTCTTATTTTGTTGTTTTATCTTGATACTTGCTTTCTTTACCTTGTTATTATTCTAAATCCCTCGTAACAGGTTTTTTGTTCTTGATCATTGCTAAAGGCTATCTTTCATTGTAATAAATCGATGATTTCAATTAAAAAAAAATTAAAAAACCTGGCCAGATCTCCACTGCTACTCCATTGTTTTCATCGATTATGTAACATGGTCATACACGTGAGTCCAGCCGCATCCTCGGCTAGGCTGGCGTCATGACCACGCCCATTGACCAATCATACTGTCACGGGGAGAACGCTCCGACCAATGGGAGTCGAGAAGGCGTGGCTCCGGTCGGCCAGACTCACGTGGGGCTGATGTGTTGCGGCTGGAGGGACTCGCGAGAAACTGGAGCAAGTGATTATTGAACATAAACATCAAGTAAGTACTCCTCTTTAACGCATCTCAAGCGCACGAAACAGATTTATAGATATAATAGTGCTGTGATATTCAAGAGAGTTTAATACGTCAAGACTTCGACGATTAACTCCTACGATTTAAGGTATACCTCGTTATTAATTATCTATATCATATAATCACCAGCATTCACTTATTATGCATCAAATATATGGTAATCTCTTTGTTTTGATTTAAGTTGAAACATTGCGTTAGGTTATGCATGTAACTGCGCATGCGCACCGCGCATCTGACTTGTCATTTACTATTAAATGAGCGATTTTTTTCAACTTTTATGTTTTTGTCATTTTGGCAGCTCATATAGAGAGAGTTAGGGGAATATCTTTCTGTAAGTAGACTCGTGGCCGTGCATGTGCAGTGGTTCAGGTCTTGTGGGTTTGTTATTAATGTGGAAACTATAGAGGGTGTTTTTTGTTGTTGTTTCTTCTCAAGTGAATACTAAATGATGTGTGATAGTGGGGGTCTGTTGCTTAATATCAAAATATCATCTTGTGAAATAAGCATTATATACCTTTGCATGAGTTATTATTAGTGTTTCATTTCTTAAGGTGGTTCTTCAGAACTTAGGAGTTTTACTTTGTTATCATTTATTATTGAAAATTTGATATTGTGAATAGCCACCTGTGTCCTATTTGAAGCAATAGCCTAATGTTCATTTGAGAATCAGTCAGGTTACACAGTCATGGAAATGTGTGGTCAACTGTTATGGATTTTTCCATGGATGATGCCGGTAATTAGAGAGCAGGGTGGATGCGAATGCAGCCTAATGCAACTTTGAACAAATATTCCATGCAATATTTACTGAAATGTCATATTTTGAGAAACTGCACATTATTAAGAAATCGGTGAAACTGGCACTGTTAATCAGGCATGTCTGGTTAGGAAAAATGTGGCCAAATATCAACAATATCATCCTTTAAAAAAGGCCAAATAAAATTTTTTTTGGGGTGGGACAAATATCAGCAGATGTATCACAAACCTGGTTTGAGTGTCAGATGCGTACCAAATATAGTCATTTAAACAATTATTTTTTTGATGGTGTAATGCATTCTCTAGACAGCTGTAAGCTATAGGGTGACCAGACATCCCCGTTTTCTGGGGACAGTCCTGGTTTTTGGTGTCCTGTCCCCACCTGGAGCGGTCATATTAATATATGAAAACCACAACAATTAAAAAACAAAAACGTGCACAAATAAACTGTCCCCGTTTTTTAATTTGTAGATAATCACAAGTGAGATTATCTATCCTCTATCACACTAGGAAATGTCCCCGGTTTTCATTTCAGAAATCTGGTCACCTTATATATATAAGCCATTCATAGGTTGATTTTACTAATGAAACATTGCTGTAAATACAACCAGCAGCACTGTCTCGATCAATGGCATGAGTTTGGAGCGGGACTATCTGGGAAACCTGTTTTACTTTTGCAGAAATGACACACTTCTGCTTTAAACCTAGTTATCCTTCTATTTGTCTGTTGAATCCTTTTTGGGGTCCCAGTGCTATTTCCCATACAGCTGATTCACCAGAACACAAGGAGTTTCATTATGTCTGGTCTGTGTAACCTGAGCACATGCATCAGTTTATCTTAACTTTTTACTATGTAAAAATGAGTTAAGTTAAGATACATGTAGCGTTTTATGGTTCACAGTCGGATGTAGGGTATGCAAAGATTATTACCTGTTGCACAAGATCTGATTACATTTTTCTGTACTAAAGACATGAGATAAAGAAACAGTTGTGCATAAATGTTAATGACAAAGAATTGTATTATATTACCAGTATTATATAATCATGATGCATATTTACTGAAAGCACAGATTGCCACCCTTTTTGGCTTTCTGTTGAGTTTACCTTACTCAGAGTTTCTAAATAGCAGTGCATAAATTATAATATATATATAGATATATAATATCTATATATATATATAATATATATTAGTAACACTAATTGATTCTATATATATATATATATATCATTGGGCCATTTTGTCCTTGCCTATAGCAGGGTTTATTTAGTACATTTTTGATTTTGGAAAAACATATATATATATTAATAATAATATTGGTATTTGGGTTTTTTGTAGATTTCTTGTTTGATTTATAGGGCTGTCGCGATTCGTCGATTTTATTCGACTATTCGATTTTTAAAAATCCTCGACTTCATTTTGCTCGCGTCGACTAACCGGCAAAATACCGGAAGTGGCGCATTTCACGGACGAGAATCCATAAAACAAATTATTAGACTGTTTCCCAAGGCTGCATGATATATTAAACCATTTAAAAATCATAATTAAGCATGGTTGTGAATTCACAAATGCTACGATTTAATTAAATAATTATATGCGATGCAGTTCTAATACAGTATATGCGCTTTAATTATTTACATGCGTGTAGGTTAAGTACGTGCGTCACACAGCGGCTCCGTTCACAGTAGTTCCACAGGAACTGTTATCATTTACATGTGTGCAGCGTCTCAAACTCCATCTCTGCATGTTGTTGTGAGTTTGGGTTTATTATAACGTTCATCTGGGAACGCAACGTGCGCCATTTCTTCAGATTTGTAAGGTAAATAATGTTTAAAACTACGCAAACAGAGGAGAATACATAGCGGTTTCAAAGTAAAAGCTCAAACCCTCACTCTGAGTTTACACGTTTTGATGTCCACATATTCTTTTAATTACAGTGGCTATAGCATTTCTGTCCTAAAGAAATGGCCAAATATTAAAGATTAAGTTGACATTTGAATTAAATGGTGCTTGGTTAATATTAAACAAGTATTAGATCGCACAGTAATGTGTAAAAATAATCATCAGGCCGTTGGCGCCCTCTGCAGGCCTTTGTTGTAATGCGTAATGTACATTAACTCTATTGTTTATAATACATTATGTATTTTAACAGTTTTGTTCAATAAAACCATATGATTTCTTGCTTTTGATACTTTATTTGAACTAATTATTATTGCCTCATTGCTATTATATATGTATTTTAAGTCATTTTAAAGGCTATTGTTCACTTACATCTATTTTTATTACCACAAAAAAATGTATTATAATTATAGGGCCCTATGAAATCCGTTTTATTTCCAAATTCAGTTTTTTCCATTTTCATTTTTCTATACTCTGTTTTAATGGTTAAATTAAATTTTATTAATCAAAAAGCCTGTCTAATTAATTGAGTTTTACAGTTTTATCTTTACCAAATTCTGTTTTCCATTATTTTCTGGATTCCATTTTAATGGTTCCATTAAATTTTAATAATCAAAAGCATCTCCAATTAATTGATTTTATTTAAAAAAAAATGTATTTTCTTTTTTTTCAGAAATATACTGCACATTTACATTTTTCTCCTTAATAATTTCTGGTAAATACACCTTTAAAAAGTGTTTTTTGATTATAATTTATTATTAGTAGACCAGAACACGTGAATATGTTGTCATTCTTACTCTATAATACTGAACTTTGATTTCAGTGAGATGGACACTTGCTTCTTGCACTCTATGTTGCACTTTACTTTTGCTTTAAAAAAAGGAATTCATAGAAATTTGGATTTATTTGGTTTAATAAAATAGTTTAATAAAATATTCGTAAGAAAAATTGTTGATTTTTTTTGTGGGGGGAAAGTAATCGTTTAGATTAATCGATAAATTAATGATAGATTAATCGAAATAAAAATAGTCGTTAGTGGCAGCCCTACAATTTTTAGGTTGTGTTGTAGGCCAATCTTGTTGTGCGTTTGTCATTTTTATTAGTTTATTTTTTGTGTCTATATAGTTTTCTTTTTTTTTATTTCAATTTTAGTTGTAATTATTTTAGTACATTTAGATAAACTAACTGAAGATGTGAAATGGTGCCTTGGCAACTAGCCGAAATCTTTTATTTTATTTTTTCTTTTATTTCGAGTAACAAAATGGTTTTATTTCAGCTTTAGCTAACTATAATAACCTTGCCTAGAGCTACAGTAGGACCGTTTCTAACTGAAGCCTGTGTGTTTTAAAATTAGCAGGGAGGGCTGTCTGAATTGTGCACAGATGAGGTCCAGCAAGTCTATTTTGTCATTTTTAAAACCCGAGTTTTAATACCTGACCCAGTCCTACTCTGACACAGCCTATTTTGAGAATGATTGCGTCAGAGTCGCTGTAGAAACGGCAGCAGTCGTTACACAGACAGGTCACGACCCTAGAATATCAAAAGCGAGACGTGAGCACCGTGTGTCCAGACAAGAGATATGCAAGCCAAAACATTTGATGAAAATGATCTGGTATTTAGTGATGTTTGTTAAGCCAGAACAAATTCATGAAATATTAAACTTTGATGCATACTTATAAGTAATCAGACTTCCAGTTTTTGTCTGACAAATAATAAAATGATCTGCATAAATTGCAAAAATGTAGTCTGAAGGTTGTCGGATGAAAGATTTGATGTCTGAAATTACAGAGATCTGTCATTTTTGTGTTAAAAACACTTTATCTCTAATAAATGTACTTATGAGGCACTTTGGACAAAGAAAAACTTTTATACACTTCATTGATCTTCTTTGTCAAAGTGCCATCAGGCTTTTGTGTTGTTTTTTAGCATGAAAGCTCATATGATTATGTTCACATTTGGCCATCTTGTGCTGCATGTGCAAAACAACACCTCATCTTCATAATACAATAATTCCAGTCGTTAATGAGATGTAATGTGTTGTTTTCTTGCTTATTTTGTCCTAGGCAATGTATGTAACCTCCTCTGAAAAGCATAATGCATCATATTAATGTACCATGGTCAAATTATATTTCAATTAATATACATTGTAAAAAGCACGGTTCAAGAAAACATATTTTCCAAATCGAAAATTAAATGTTTCGAGCTTCAAATGCTAAAATATATTATGAAAAGGAGCAAAAAAATAAATAACAATACATTGCCGATCTTAAAATGCATTTTCTGGGTAAATATGAAGTATAGTTTAAAAAAATATTTCGGACATTGTTATATTATATTATAGTAAATAATATTTCAATATACACAAAATGATACAAAAGATATATAATATACTAACATTCGAAATTTTTAATATATTTGAATTAAAAAATATATTAAATATTTCTAATGGTCATTTGAAAGATTTGAAATAAAATATATTAAATATTCATATGTATGTGTATTTATTTATTTATTTACACACACACACGCTTTTAGTGGTTCTGACATTTATCTGTGTTCCTTTTGCAGTTCTTTCAATGGAAGACTGTATGTAACCACCTAGTAAAACATCATCATCATCATCCCCATGGGTTTCTCTATAGACCTTCATTGTTAATGTGGACAAAAGCAGAGGAGCGTCTAGATTCTGGATCAGAGCTTCAGTAGAGGTGGGCAGTGGTCGGAGGAGAACTTGCTGGGAATGCTGGGAGGAGACGGCGTCCAGAGGAGAAGAGGAGAACTCTTCTCCAGGCTCCAGCAAGCGTTTGGGGCAGACGGACCAAGCTAACAGCGGGCAGGACCCTGGGACCACCGGATCAGGGTCCAGGTCCGGATCGGGTTCAGGTGAGGAGGAGGAAGCCGAGGAGCAGCGAGGAAGGACCAGCAGAGGGGAAAGCTCAGCGGGCTGTGAGGAGAGCGGACGAGAGCAGACGCACGAGGATGTGGACATGAACAGCGGTTACGACTCCAGCAGCGGAAACGACAGTGTCAGGGGCTCAAGACATCATCGTTCCTCGGCCAATTGCATCCCTGGAGGCACCATAGGATCAGGAAGAACCAAGAGGTACAAGAATCAGAATTATAATGCTCATGCCGAAGGTTAGTGATTTGAACAAACCCCTAACTGTGAGTAGTCAACTTTTGCAAGTCCATTTGAGTGTTTTCTTTCTTCCTGATTTAAAAGGTAGGAATCGGTTGCTTTGAAAGCTCAGTTCTAAATGAAACCAGCAATTTGCAACCACATGATTGTCATTTTGTGTGTAATATTAGACTTCTGGTTAAATCAAGTGCTCCTTCGTCTCTTTGTGTGTTTAGCTCAAAATCTGCCACTGGTTCCTCATCGTCCAGTTTTGAGTGCAGGTAAACTAACTCACTTCAAATTTGCTCAACAACTGAATTTTACAGTAACCTATTTACAGTATTATAAAAAATATAGTAAAATCCCTTCATTTGTCATATAATTTCTTAACCTAAGTTATTAGAATTATGGAAGCCCAATTCCGCAACACATAAGAAAACAAAATCATGCTTTGCTAAACCAATAAGAATAAAAAAATTAATAAAAAGTTATATTATTGACCCCAAGTTGAAATTTGTTGAAAATTTAATCATTAAAAACCGCTCGCGTTATGTGACGAAGATACAATTAAAATTATGAGATTACAATTGAACAAAAAGTGAATTATTGAGGAGAAAAAAAGGGAAGGACAGAAGTGAGAAAAAGGAAGATAATTATTAGAAATTTTGCCCACATAACAGAATCATTACTAAATCATACTTCTGACATAAAAAGTCAAAATCATGAGATAAAATATCTATATAACATTGAGAATTACTTTTTTAATAAAGAGTCAAAAGTGACATCACTTATGAGAAAAGTTGAAAAATGTATAAAGAGTTGAAATTATGAGCTAAAAAGGCATGATTATGACATTAAAAGTCACAATTTTCAAATAATTTCTACATACATATACCTATTAAAATTATGGAAGCCTATTTCCATCACACAACAAAATCATGCTTTGTTAAATCATAATTATGACTTAAGTCGAATTTGACACAAGTTGATTCTTTTTGTTACAATTATGACATTTTATAAGTCATAATTATTAGATAAATTGACAAAAAGTTGAAATTGATGTAAAAAGTCTTAGCCAGGTAACTTTTTATTCAGAATTTTAGACTTAGTATCTATACTTAAACTTTAGTCGTCATGTTGGGCGACTCCAACCATTTCTTATGTGGCAGAAATTGGCTTCCATATATCATTAATTGAAATTAGGTTAAAGTTATAATGAACGTGAATTCTTAAACAAAAACAAGCATGTGCATGTCCAGTGAGCAGACGGAGCACGGCCGTGAGCAGACGCACCGAGAGATGATGCAGACGGTGCAGGAGATGAAGAAACGGCTGCCGTCGGAGAAGAGAAGCCGCAGTAAAGCCAGTACGGTGGAGGCACTGAACCACGCACTGAACTGTGTCAAACAAGTACAAGGTATACATACACTGCTTTCCATGTTTTCATAGGTGTAATGGTTTTTATAACTGTACAAACTGTATTTTCTATCCCCTTAAACCTACACCTCACACAAAACTTTTAACATTTTTAGATTTTCAAAAAACTTACATATATTCTGTATGATTTATAAGCTTTTTTTCCTCATGGAGACCAAAAAAAATGTCCCCACAAGGTCAAAATTTATCCTTGTGGGGACATCAGGTCCTCATAATGGGCATACATACACACACACACACACTCAAAGCATAAAGCCACTAGAGGGATTCCTGTTAGAAGGCAGCACACATTCAGGTCCACAGCAGAACGTCTGTGATGATGGAACAGCCTGTTAGCTGCGTCTGCAGGAAGGTCCTAACCGCTTGCTGCTAAATCTGTTCACGGTGTTTGTGCACGTAGTGCTTTCAGTCGTCAGCTCTTTCCCATGTTTATCGCTGCATCAAATACTTCTTACAGTATAACGGCTGTATTAAGATGAGCTTCTGCATGAGGTCATCATGTGCGTCATGTCGTTAAGTAATTGTGAAACTCAACACGCTGTATTTGCTGTTTTTTGGGGTATAGATTCTCGTAGTAGCAACAGAATCAAAACATCCAAACATGATGTTTTGAATATTTGGGCCATTTTAGTAAACTTTATAGTAAACAAAAAAAAGTCAAAGACCAAAAACTAAATATTTTATTTTATATTTTATTTTATTTCAGATAAAAATGTGATTATGAGCTTCTAATAAATTAAAATTGCCACTTTTCAAAAAAAAAAAATCTTTGTTTCATTATGTTTAGTTTACAATGTTGCCCTCATTGAACCACGGCAGATGTTCTGATGACACTATTGCTACAATATCAGTCACCAAAACACAGGAAACTTTCTACTGAATCATTCATACTTGATATGTTTTGATCACTTATTTGTTGTCAGTAGCTTCTTAATGTCTGAAATAATGTATGGTTGTTCAAACAGCAAGTTTTCTGATATGCCCGAAGAAAGTCCTATAGACTACAGTTATCACTTGGGAAAAGTTCAGTTTAAAAAGTTCTGCTAAAACACCACAGAGGGATTGTTTTAATGAGATAAATTGCCGTTTTAACAGTAGTGTAAGAAGCTTTCAGAATATTTGTCGTTTTATTGTATTTTTTTTTTATTTTGCCACAAATGTGCAGAAAGTTCATATTTTCACTCACACAAGCTTTCGCGACATAAATTAAGCGTTAGCGTTAGTTCTGCAAGCTTGAATCAGCTGATTCTCAGCTGATCACATATACCTATAGGAATACGACACCTATCGCGCCATTCCTATATAAGCTCTATTCAGTAATATTCAGCAGCTTTATCACTTGCTCAAGAGCAAATTACCCTCCTCCATACCCAACTCCTCCTTTCGCCACAGTCAGGACTTAGCTTTCTGAAATTCCTTGCTAATCAGTCTCCTTTATCTTGAATAAAGTGTTACACTTAAATATCAAGTATGTTAATGATATTTGTTCTGTTCTGTTAACCCTAGGGGTTTATTGTTGCTGCTCTCCCTGCTCATTTATGATAGGCTGCATGGATGGGCAGGGAGTTTTTTGCCAGAACAGAACCATACCGCCAAACCAAAATTTATGCTAAGTATCTATCATTTTGAGGATAGTGGTCCTGACAGAAACATCTGTTTTGGTTCTGATAGGTTTGATGCAAGGTTCGCAAACTTGGTTTTGTTTTTGCCAATGCACTTGCAATTTGTCATAGCTGAATGGCAGGATTCGTCAGAAAAAGTTTTGCATTGAGTGTTATGTAAACAAATAACTGTAGTGTAACATTTTGGTAATATTTTAAGGGATTTAATCATTAGGCATTTTGTTTTATTAATTAAATCTATTTTAGTAGCATTAATTAAAGCTTCTTTAGTGCCTATGGTTGTTTATTTCTGTTTGCCTTCATTTGAAATACATGTCAATAGTCAGTCTATGATGTAATGCTATGTGAAATTGGTGTTGTAATATCTGGCATGATCTCTTGTGAGCCACCTGCTCTGTTGTTTAAGCCAAACACTGATTAAACACTGATTAACTGGATTGTGGCTCATTTTTTACACTTCCTCTGACTCCCTCTGCAGCAAACAGCGAGTACTACAACTTACTAATGAGCAGCGGACTGGAGAAGAGACGAGAAGCTACTGTGTGCTCGCTAGAGGAGCTGGAGGGAATCACTTCAGAACACATGCTGAAAAACACTGTATGTCCTGCTCCGTTTCCTCTGAAAGCCTTGATGCAAGTAGCCTGACACTACAGGCAAAACTGTGTTTTTTTTCATGCACTGGTTATTTTGAGGTTTTGGACTATTTGGCTTTCCATAACGTGTTGTTCAGACTAGTGGATAAAAAACATCCAAAATATACTTGTATCTATTTGCATCTGTAGATTTTAATTACAAGGCCTATATTTAAAGGTTATCAAAAGTCAGAAATCTCCTTTGCAGCAGCACCAAACTTTATGATTTTGTTTCTGTCTATATTCTGAATGTTCTTACACTGGGGTTTGTTCCAGAGTTATTATAGTTGGCTAAAAATAAAATTAAAACTAAAATCATAAAAAATAAATAGTCACTACTGGAAAAAATAAATTAAAATATATATATATATATATTATATATATATATATATATATATATATATATACTTAGCACATCAATTTAACTAAAGAAAGTCAAGTTATACTAAGTTAACTCAAACTGAAATATTAATACAAATTCTGTAGACGTTTTAGAAACTACCAAAACACTCAACTAAATTACTACAAATGAACATGAAGAAAAATGTACTAAAATATTAACAAAAACTTAATTAGCATCTCATTGATACTAAAATAACTCTGTTTGTTCATATAACATTTGCCTGATTTTATACAACATTTTATTCCTAAAAACATGGTGAAAATGTGCTTGTTTTCTGTGTGTTGACAGTATTTTATGATTTATGGAGTGATAAAAAGAGATATTCAAAATCCACTTTGTAAAAATCTTTCAATTTGAAATGTCGTCAAAATTCAATATTTTGAACCTGGCTATATCCAGTGTTCAGATTTATGTTTTGGAAAGGAATGCAAATTGGTACATATTTAAATAGATAATGTATATTTAAAAATGTCAGAAAATGTACAATTAAAAATAAAATGATTTTGCAATTCTCAATGTAAACAATCAATTGGTTGACATTTATTCGTTTTTTTTTTTACCCTATTCACCTGTTTTCTTGCCTTAAAGGGATGAAAATGAAAATTCTGTAATCATATTCAGGTTTCCAAGCCTGTACGAGTTTTTTCGTCTTTTGAACATAAAAGAAGATGTTCTGAAGAATGTTGGTAACCAAACAGTTGCTGGTAGCCTTTGACTTCCATAGTATTCATCATTCTTCAAATATCTGTAAATAACTCTTTTTGAACACTTAAGAGGAGAAAATGATGGCGCTGGAGGCATTGTTGTTTTATTTTTGGGTGAATTAGCCCTTTAATGAGTGCCGTCGCTGTGGGTACGAGGCCTTCACGGACAGTTCTCTTGTGTTTTTTAGGACACGTTTGTGGTGGTCTTCTCTCAAGCCTCCGGGAAGGTGGTTTACGCGTCTGAACAGGCCTCCAGCGTGCTTCACTGCAAGAGGAAGTTTCTGGAATCTGCCAAGTTCGTGGAGCTGCTGTACCATCAGGACGTCAATGTGTTTTACTCGCACACGGCGCAGCCGCGACTGCCGCCCTGGAACGTGGGCACAGACAGCGGTGAGGCGCTCTGGAACTGTAAAATTCCAGTTTAAAGCTCCAGTTATGAATCATTTTGCTGATATTGCACATACATTTAATCATGCAAACTTCTTTGAAAAATGTAGGTAGGTCAGTAGAAAATGTTCGATTTAGGAATGAAAAACGTTATTCGTCTTTGTCTCTCTGTAGCGGCGGTTCTGTATAAATGTGCCCAGGTCAAGTCTTTCTTCTGTCGAATCAGGTGAGTGCGTTTCACCTCATAAGATCATTATTTATGTCTTCATTTCTACTTCCTGTGGACTTTTAAATTGCAGTTCATTACTACTCATTCTAATCTGATATCTCATTTATGCATGTGCATGTATTAATATAGCACTTTATACCGTACAGATTGTTTCAAAGCAGCTTCACATGAATAAAAAGGAAAATAGCATTTACAACATACAATTCAGCCTGTAAGCCTCTAATGAGATGGGTTTCTTATTCACTCAGTTCAGTTCAATGTTTATTCATAGTTTAGCTCCTTATATTAATGACACCACTATTTAACTATAGATGCAGCATCTATAGAAGATACTAGCGTCCTTATGCAATTCAATTTAGTGTATTTTGCTTCTCTCTGTTCTCAGGGGCGATAGACTGATAATATTTTTGAACGCTTTTGTGTTTGTTGTGTGGTCTGTGTTCAGAGGAGGGAAGGATAGAGATGGAGAAATGCGTTATAGTCCTTACCGGCTCACTCCGCACCTGCTGAAGGTTCAGGGATCGAGAGCAGAGGAGGAGCCGTGCTGTCTGGCCCTGGCCGAACGCATCATCTCAGGATATGAGGGTACGAGCCGCGTGACCTTTCACCCCGCCACGTTCTGAAACAGTAGTATAGTACTTTGACACATGACCTCAATATGTTACCTGTTTGTCTTTTTTGCTTTTACTTTTGGCTGTCTGATCTAATGATCACTATTTTGGTTTGTTTGCTTGTTGCTTTGTCTCCAGCCCCTCGCATTCCCATGGACAAGCGCGTTTTCAGCACGACTCACTCACCAGGCTGTGTCTTTTTAGAAGTGGATGACCGTTGTTGTATCTTTTTTTTTTTTATTTTCACCTTTAGTCACAAGAGCCAAGTAAAGGAATCAGCAGCTTGGGCGAATGGTTATGTGTTCAAATAATACAATTATTATTATTATTGTTGTTGTAGGTCGTTTAGAAAATAATATGTTGTAAAGCTGAATCCACATTATTATGTGATTAGTAGTAGTGATATTGCTAATTTGCAATATGTGCACGCGTAAGCGATCACAATATTAATTATAATTATTAAATAATTAAGTTGCACAGAGTGATGGCTGAGCAGCAATATAGTAGTGCTAGTTAGTAATATAAAACGCTTATGTTGCACATATGTTTTGAGTAAAGCGGAGAAGCATTATAAAAAATTAAAATTTCCCTTCATTACCGCGTTGTCGCGAAGAAAAAAAGTCAGCAGCTTACATCTAGGTGTTATTTTGCAGTAATGACAGGTTGTTCGGTGACCCTTATATGTGAGCCTGGAGCACAGAAGCAGTGTTGAGTCGCTGGGGTATATTTATAGCAATAGCCAAAAATACATTGTATGGGTCAAAATTATTGATTTTATGCCACAAACTTAATTTTTCTGCTGTAGTAATATGCAATGCTAACTTCATTTGGACAACTTTAAAGGCGATTTTTCTCATATTTAATTTTTTGCATCGAGTCTTGGACGCCTTAGAATTTACACTGACCCTCGATATTCCATTTTCAAATAGTTGTATCTCGGCATAATATTGTCCCATCACATATACACATTGTCCTATAACAACCCAAACATCAATGGAAAGCTTATTTATTCAGCTTTGAGATGGTGTATAAATCTCAATTTCAGAAAATTGACCCTTATGACTGGTTTTGTGGTCCAGGGTCACATATAACCACACGACTATGAAGTAGTTCTAGGTTTGTCACCCGCATTAGTTTAATATCGTGATATTCTGTGCTTGGAATAAGTCTTTTTCATACAAATAACGACTTGGACTTTTTTCAACCATCATGTGTAATCAGTAGCATAAGACGAGCATTTTAGGGGCAAAGACTTGAAATAAATGCATTTTCTTGTGGTAAACTCATTACTGTGAAGTGATTCCTCATGTATTAGTTGTGTGTGTGTGTGTGTGTCCGCAGTGCGGTGCCTTTGCTCGGCTACCTCCCTCAGGATCTGATCGGTACCTCAGTTCTGACCTGCCTGCATCCAGACGACCGCCTGCTCATGCTGTCCATGCACCGCAAAAGTACGTCCGTTACAACTACACCGTAAAGTCTTTAGCAGTCTTGTTATAAAAAGGTGTTAATAAAATTTGTCATGATCCCTTCAGTTCTGAAGTATGCGGGCCAGCCTCCGTTTGAACACTCACCCATCCGGTTCCAGTGTCAGAACGGCGACTACGTCACCCTGGACTCCAGCTGGTCCAGCTTCATCAACCCCTGGAGCCGTAAGGTGGCCTTCATCATCGGAAGGCACAAAGTTCGCACGTAAGCGCCGGCTCATGAGTGCGTCAGTTGTGTTGTGTATCCAAGCATCGACATTTGCTCATACAGAAACACTTGTTTGTTCTGTAGTGGACCTCTGAATGAGGACGTTTTTGCTGCACGGAGTAAAGCTGAGCAGTCAGTCATGTGTGAGGACGTTAAAGAGCTGCAAGCCATGATCTACAAGCTCTTCCTTCAGGTGAGAGATCACTGAATCCACAGAGGACAAGCCACATTAGCAAGCTTTTTGCAGGCCAGTTGTTCAAAAGTGACAGTAAAGGCATTTATGATGTTACAAAAAATTCTAATAAATCCTTTCTGTTCATCAAAGAATCCTGAAAAAAAGATCATGATTTCCACAAACTAAGCACAAAATCCTGTGAGACTAAACCCTGTGTCGGCTGATGAGATTCAATACTCAAATTCACTTTGCATCACATGAATAATTGCATTTAAAATGTGTGAAAATGAAAACATTTTTTTAAACCTACATCATATTTCACATTTTCCTGTTGTTTGCTGTCTTTTTTTAATCAAATTAATGCAGCCTAAGAGACTGTTTTCAAAAACATACAGATCTCTCTGACCCCAGACAAATGTTTTTGAATAGTTTAGCATGGATCACTTTGTGTGAGGAACAGACCCAAATTATATAAAAGCTGTTCAGATAAACTCATTAAAACCTAAAGACATTCGTTTTTGTACTGTCAAATCAGTTATAGGAAAGCACTCTTCAAAAAATAGGGCTTTTTAAAAAATGTCATGTGTAGTGCCATCCTTTAATTAGAGCAAGATGACAGCAATCCAAAATATAAAAATAGTCAGTCCGTTATATATTGACCAGCAAATATCAATAGTTATTGACTGGTATTAGTTGCTTTATCTGCATCAGTAACTTCATATCAGGGTTATTATTGTTGTTAACTAAACCTTAAACTATTAAAAATTGAAATAAAGCTGAAAAATTATAAAATAAACTTTACCTTTTTAAGAGAACTATATAAAAAAAAAAAATAAAGTTTGTTAATGAAAATAAAGCTGAAATAAAATTAAATATGAAAAAAATACAAATGACAAAAGCACGGAAAATAAATTGCCAGAAATTAAGCAAATTTAGAAAAAAAAAACCCAAAAACTATATAGTTATAATAATGCTAAATAACACGGCTTCATATGTGTCTTGTGCTACAGGTGCAAAGCACCTTTAGCTCTTGTTTGCATTTGCTCTTATCTGGTCTTTCCCTCACTAGGAGCCTGTTCATATATGGATCATGGCTATGCAGTCCCTGTGTAGTACCTCATCTCTCACGCAGCACTACATCATAAGATTGGCAATGTGGCGTCGTCCAGCGACAGTAACGGAAACCTCTGGGAGGATTCGCACAGAGAACCAGTACGACTGAAAGTACATGTAAAGTCACATATGATTGTTGGTTTGACTAGACCTAACGATGGATCTTTTGTCTTGTAGATGACACTGCAGCAGTTTTGTGCTGATGTCAATAAAGTGAAGAACTGGGGACAGCAGGCGTATCTGGACTCCCGGAGGAAGCTCACACCTTTAGGACCAGCCACTGCAGGTCTGGAATGTCTTTTCTACATCCGTCTACCGTTATCTCATGAATTGGTCAAGGTGTAATATATAACTGTATTTGTTTCCATCAGTGGCAGCAGCAGGCGTTTATCCTAATACCAGTCAGGGTTTGGGAATTAGAGATCATCTAAAGCAGTCTCTACAAGAAGCCCGGAAACAACCACACATCCCATCCTACCAGCAGATCAACTGTGTGGACAGCATCATCAGGTGAGGCTTACGGACACGGGATAATAATATAATATGTAATTTAATATAAAATATAATACGCGATCCTAAAGTTAGATATTACATACGTTACATACATGCATTGCCTACAGACATATAAGAATAAGATATATAATCTATATATAGCTAATATATTTTATATATATATTAGTATATATATATGAAGAGTTTGGTTCCAAAACGCTAAAAAAAATGTTTTGATTAATTTGAGTAAAAATGTGTTTTTCTTTACCAAGAAAGTGGCCAGATGAAAACCACTATTTTCTGTTTCAAACTTTCACATAGCATCCTTAGGTTATAAAGCATTAAAACTTCAAAACCTGTGCCCAGGTACTTAAGGCTAAAAGTAGCTCATAACTCGCTGATTTAGGAGAAAATCTTAAAAATAATGGGCTTGTCAGTCCTAAATTTAGGACTCCTAAGTTTTTGTTCTAAGAGTATTTCACAAAGCATTTTAGTACTAAAGCTAGCTCCTAAATCTGTGAAACGTTACGAGTAGCGAAGAGGACTCCTAAGTCACTAAGACCAAATCTGAACTATACTAAAATGGCTGTTGCCAGCAATCTACCTAGAAATATAAACATTTTAGAAACATTTGACAATAACGAGCTTTTAAAAAGGTATCGGCTTTGATTTGGAGGTTATCCCATCATCACATTTTGATATATTCGTTTAATCTATAGCTGTTCTCTGCACCTCATACTGCGTCCAGTTTTAGTTTCTTTTTATGATTTGTCCATGCTTCTCGATCAGGCACAAATAATTATTCTACTCATCGCTACTTAAACCGGTCTCGTTATAGCACTTTGCAAAAATTTTAAGTTAAGATTCAGGCTTCTATTATGTTCGCGAAAAAAAATTCCACATGAGTGGCGAAATCACGGAGTCCGTGATGACGACAAATCGTTAACGTCTGGTCTATGTTTGTAATATAGTAGCCTACACGGGCATATATCCGTATGCTCCCTAACCATTCATCGAAGGTATGTAGTAGTACTCATCAAATGTAGAGTAGTATTACATGGCAGCTAAATCTAAAGTGTTTAGCCGAAATAGAAAAAAGTGTGCATTTCACGTGTCTTGTGCGGAGTGTGGGAAGCTGACAGTAGCTCGCTTGGGCTACTGCAAGACAGTGGATGCGCCTGCCTAGAAGGTGATCATTGTGCTCTTAAAATTACTTCGTAATTTTGTGGTCATTTAGATATTACAGTATGCATTCTTTTGTACTCTTGTGGTAAAGACTTTTATTCGGTTACCTATCGGGTGCACAAATCAGGATAACAACAAAACATTTGCGCTTTTGTAAAATAATGAAAGCTAACTGGATGCGCTTTCTGCCGTCTCGGACTGTGAACTTGAGCACGTCACTTTCGAAACTCCGTGTATGCTTGCCTTATTACAGACATGAAAAATATATCTATATAGAGTGAAATGTCTAATTTCAAATGAACCAATTCAAATGGAAGACAATTATTCTCAGATTATGTAATCCGTATGGAACATGCATACTGCGGAGATGACGAGTCAATGTCACCGACTTCATCTCTTTAACCGAAACGTAAACCACTAGTGTAAACATATATTATTAAAACGTACTGCACTTGTCCTTACTGCTTTATTTGTCCTAAGCACAGCAATATGATTCATACTTAGTAGTATAAGTTTGCCGGTTTGCTGGTCAAGCACTATTATCCTTTTGCATGCGCTTTGGAGCGCTTTATTATCTATGTAGGCAATCAAAGTCTCAGTAATTATGGTTTATACGGTTATTTAAGTAAAAGTGTGACAATAGTCGACTAATGCTTAAAAATGACGCGCCTATCGACCAGAAAATCTTTAGGGTCGATTATGTGATTATGAACATCACGATCAACAGTAATCACGCTCTGAGTATAAATGCCGCGCCATCTGAAAGCACGTGGTGGAGATTTACTATTAATCACAGAACTGGGTTTACTGATGAGATGTGCATGACAATCACATGTGATTTATCGTGCAGAGCCCCTAAATAGTGCTAGCAGTCTAACGTTTCAAACCGAATACCGGTGTTTTTTTTTGTATGCTATGAATTTTTACCGAAATAACCTGAGCATACGGAATGTCGCTTTAAACTTGTTCGTGTCAACGACGAGCACTGAGTTTGAACGGGGTCCGTTTTCACTAGCTTGCACATCCTTGTCGGTGAGGTGAACAATCTGTTGGTGTTTACTAAGCGTGAAGGTTCCGAAACTGGGGTGAATCGCTGTAAAATAATAGAAAACGTGATGGCATCAGGGAAGAACTCACTCACACTACTACCACACTGTACCCACGCACAAATATCCACCGCCCCCTGCCATCAGCTCCCATGTCTCACACACGAGTGCGACTTTAGCACTATATTTAGCAACTGTCAGACCCTTTTAGCGGCTTTTTCCATAGAATATTCATACTGACTTTACCGACAGGGTCATCACCATGAGTGGGGGCAGGTGTCACACATTAGCATTTACGCCACCCGGCCCTCACATCCCGTTTCCCACGGCTCTCGCCCCCGCACCTCTCGTCACACTGACAAACCTAGCAACTTTTTCTGGATAACCCTTCGCTATGTTTCAGTTGGACGATGTCGCCCAGTGCTGTCCCGCGTCACGCGAGGTCCTGCATTTCCTCGGAGAATGCACCCTTCTCTCCGTGTCATCTGTCTGTGCACTGTTAGTCGGCGAGAAGGCAGCGCATTCCGTTGCAGCAACGATCATCATAATGAGTACAAAACAGCGTTTCCTATCACCTGTCGCTTACTGATTGTTTGGAATTATACATATGAACGTAGTTCGTCTGTTAATATCACATTAACCTTTTTTTTTTTTTGTTACTCAGACGCAGGCAGTGCGCTGAGTAATATTTTTTGACAATATTCACTCATCATGACAGTACAATAGGGCATTCTAAGTCAATATACTGCAGTATGTCCTCTCTCATCAGTAGGAAATATTGTTACACCCCGGTCATTAACAAAACACAAAAAATACCCGCATATACCGTGAAACCTTTACAATTGTGAAATACCGTGATATAATTTTTGGTCATACCGCCCAGCACTAGCCCTAAGTTTGTTTGTTGATCACAAAGTTCAAAATAGATGAGGAAAACTAGGATGTGTATTCAAAGTGCCGCCATTACTGTCTAGAGTGCGTGGAATGGTGCTCTGTGATTGGTTGTTACTATTTACAGTGCGTGGAATTTTGCGCTGTGATTGGTTGAGCGGATATATCGCATTCTGCAGAGAAGGGAGACTGGCGTTTGTCGCGTTTTGGGGAAAAAAAGGGAGAAAACATGATAGAATAACTAGGCGGATATCGCATTTTGCATAAAATAAAAAATTTAAATTTTTTGTTTTTCTTAAATTAATTTTTTTTAAATGCCGTTTAATCACGTTTTGAACCAACTCTCATATATATATATTATCATATATATACTGAACAAGTTAGATTTTTTTGGATAAAAACGTTTAAATAATTCCGTTATAATTATTTTAAATTATGTCAGTCCATATAAATTGTTTTTATTTTATATAATTTTTTTCTTATATATTTTATATTGTTATTCTTACTCTAAATTAAAGAGAGAATATTACATTTGAAATAACAGTGTAGTAATATCCATTACTGTATAATCCGCAATTAATAATTTTTCTTTTGGTATTAACTTCATTTAAATATCAATCTCCAATAATAATTAATATAAAATATTATATAACGGTTTTATAAAGTAGTATTTTTATTTTGGAAATTCAAAGAAAGTAGTTTACATTTTAATAACAGTTGTATCATATCTTCTTTAGCTTATGTGTATTTAAATTTTGCGCACCAAGGTCGTACCTTTTCTCTATTTTAATGGTTCTTTTATTTATCAATTTACGACATTGTAAATATAGCATCCATTAAGTTGCTTAGGTCGAGAGAGAAAAATGTGACAGTATATACTCCCGTGTGAAGAACAATTCCGCTTTCAGCAGTGACACTATAGTAACTTACGGTTCTACACATAGTCGCAATCACACACCATTTGTGTGTAGAGAGGTCTTTCCAATCAAACTGGTAAATTTCCACACTGGTGCAGATGAACTGTCAGGTATAATAAGTTCTCTACTGATATTGATAGGGATAAAATTAAATGTATTAGGATGAGTGGCTGTATAAGATGACAGAGCCCCAAAGTAACACACATAGAGAGAGGACGGAGAAAGGTCTCCCATAGATTATGGGAAGAGCGCACGAGTAGTACGACAGACAGTGTGAGGTATTAGGTCTCAAACAAGACATCTCATAGAGCGGTCAGTTGCGTGACTGGAAATGATAGGATTTACGAGTGGAGTCGGGCCGCGCCGAGAAACGCGGACACCTTGCGCTCGGTCGAGGACTGTTAAGAAGAGAGTTCGGATGGACAGCAGTCTCAGAGCACGTGAAATGTGAATGGGTTAGGGCTTTTGCACGCGTGGAATATCGCACAAACTTTCAATACACTATGTGTGAGTGCAAGTCAAGTGGATCGGTGGACTTTGTGCACGTGGTTGGGTCAGTTCGTATACGGACGAGGCTAAGCGGGACAAAAGTGCAAGTGTCAGCTTGGGGCTGGCAACCTCTGTATTGAAACAATACGTCTGTGCGGTAGTTGGATCTACAAACATATCGCCCGGTTACGAAATAGAGAACAAGGACAAGATGATGGTGGGAGAGCTCACGTATAACAGTCAGGTGGGGCGGCTCAAATGGTAAAGATAGAATACCAAAACTAGGTGTGATGCGCACTGTGCCAAGGCTGAAAACAGGACCATTCAATGGTTAGTATAGTAAAAGACGTCGTTCAGGTAACGGGTAATGTCAGATACTAGACACAGGGGCCGGGCACACTTAGTCACAAGCCGGGCGCGCACAACAGAGATTCGGGAACCGGCCACCTGCTCGGGGGTGTATGAGTACCCATCCGACCAACGGACCCCGACGTATCAGCCTGGTGGCGCTGCAGCCTCGTAACCAGGACACCGAGCGCGGGAGTTGGGCTTGCTGCATATCAGACAGACCTTGTGTCAAGTGTACGCGGTTGCGGGATAAGAAGGTTTTGAGTGTGGAGTCGTTGTACGTGACATTGCAAATTACCTATACCATCATCAACTAAGGTACAGATCTCACAGCATGTCCGTGTGCCATCTTCGTTTGCGGACTCCAAGCCCTACAACTGGTAGAGACTAGACACTGGGCAAAATAAATAGCAGACCAAAGAGCTAACCAATCAGACACCTCAACATAATTCTGTGCCGTGATCTTCGATGGTGTCTCCGGGACTTATTGCAGTCCACCTCTGATTCTGCGGCTAGTTGAAAAACACACATATGGTTATCTCTGAGAAGGCAAAAGTTATATATTACAATCTGAGAGCAGTAACAAGCAATAATATGGTGTCGGAGAGGGTGCCGTGTGTTACCAGGGGGGGGGCGGGTAGGGTACTGAACAAGATCCCAAAGCCACTCTAAAATAAAAGCCACAAACAGGTTAAGCAAAACGATGCACGTCACTGTTGCTTGAGCGAGAGCACTTCTCTGCTGTCCTTCACGTTCTATCGGAAGCTTCTATTTCCCCACTATAAGTCGTTGACTCGTTAGCGCTGCTGCCGGTCTTAGGCCCACCCCGAATGCTCTCATTGGTGGAGATGCATGATGACGCCCATCCTAAACCTGTATTGATCAACATCCCACCCCTCCTGTGATCCATGGTTTGTCTGTATGTGAATTCAGAGCCAGTGATCAACGGGCTTTCAAAATAAAAACTGTTAGAAAAATAACCATAAACTTGCCCCGCCCTAAATATATTATATATTATATTATATATATATTATTTTATTTTTTATTTTTTATCTCGTAATGAAATAAATTTCTATAATAATTAAATTTAAAAAATATACACATTATAAACAATAAAACACTTAGAAACCTTTTTTGATATTATCATTCATTTTAAGTGTAGCCTGTGATCTATTTATGGAGGTTTGCTTTCTTCTTCTAGATATCTTGAAAGCTGTGCGACGTCTGCTCTGAAACGAAAGAGCGACTCTTTGTCCGTAGCTACATCATCTTCTTCCTCCATGTCTGAGGAAGACAAACCCACAGCGGCTGCACATGAAGACGCTGTGAACACAGATGGTACGAGCTCTCAAAGTCCATTGCAACCGGTTCTGTATCCTCCTAAAACCCTGCACAGATTCTGATGACTGACTTTCTCCTGCAGAAGCTGCTCTAGAGGGCGCTGGTGCTCTGGACAGCCAGGTGTCTGCGGGTTCGGCCACGACGGCAGCGGTGGTGAGAGCGCCACTCACAGACATTACAATCTTCACTGAAGCCATGAGCGTGGTGTCCGTCACCAGTCAGTGCAGTTGCAGCAGCACCATAGTGCACGTGCCGCAACCCGAGTCAGGTGAGTTACAGTGACCCAAAATGTGTTTGGCCACTTAAACCGTATTTAAAGGGATAGTTCACCCAAAAATGAGCATTTGCTGCTAATTTACACACTCTCATAGCCATCCAGATTTAGGGGCTTTTTCTTGAGTCAACATAACGAGATTTTTGCTAAACTGTGGTCCTTGGTGTTGAATTCAAATGCAGCGTCGTGTCTCTAGAATAAAAAAAAGCGTATCAAGGAACACAAAATTAATACCTGTGGCTCCTGACGATTTATTGAGGTCTTATGAAGTGAAACTATCTGTCTGTGCAAGAAACTGAACATTATTTACTACATTATTATCTGTAATTCAGAGCCTCAGGCAAACAAACTGGAGTGATGTCTGGTTTGCGAACGAATTGTTCTTTTGAACCTGTTCTTTTTTGGAAACTAGTGGGACTAGTTTCAGATCTACAAGTTACTTAGTCAAAACTCACTTTCGGATGTCAGACAGTCACGCCGACTCAAAATGAGCCAAAATACCGGCGTATCAGATCCTCTTATGAACTTATTCAGCGCTCCAGTTCCTCCAACAGTCACTGAACTGAGGAAACAGTTCGACTCGGACCGGAGACCGATGAGCCGCTGATATGCGCATGCGTAAACCGAGCACTTGTATGAAGGGGAGAAATGAACGTTTTTATGGTTTCTCACAGTTTATGTAAAAAGGTGAGCTGATGAAGACAAGTTTATTCAATTCATATGTTTTAGACATGTAAAACATCTACGTTTCACATCATTATAATAATATAATTGCGTATACCTTGTCATTATTGCGTGTATTATGTCAAAGAAACGGAAAGAAGAAATCAGATTTCCCCGTTGCCTGAGGTTCTGGATTATAGGTAATAATGTTGTAAATAATGTTTGGTTTCTTGCACAGACTGATCATTTCACTTCATAAGACCTCAGTATATCGTCAGAAGCACAAGTATCATTTTGTGTTCCTTGAGATGCTTTTTTTAATTCTCAAAAACCAGTAGACACTTGTTGAGTTTTTATGAACGTCAAAGAAACCATTTTTTTTTACTGTTCTACTCATAAAAAAATACCTACATCTGATGGCCTGATGGTCAATAATTTTGGGTGAACTATCCCTGTTAAAAATAAGTTTTTTAGGCAGCTCCGTGAATGCCTCATCCTGCCGCTTGTTTTCTTCCAGAGGTCACTGCCTTAGAAGATGCTCCAATGGGTAGCGAGCCAACAGACTCCGCCCCCACCCCTGCACGCCCCGCCCCCAGCACCTCCTCAGCGGCTCAGGAGGAGTTACTCGTGGCGGGTCTTACTAAAGAGGTGCTGTCGGCTCACACACAAAAGGAGGAGCAACAATTCGTGGATCGTTTCCAACATAGTATCCTGCAGAGTCCCTACAGCTCCTACCTCCAGCAGGACAACAGCAGCATGGCCCATTCTCATCACAGAGGTGTGTGTGTGTGTGTGTGTTGTGTGTGTGCTAGCTAGTGTTGTTATTTATCAGTCTATTTCTTGTCATGTTCTTCATTTATTATTTGCTTTGGATAAAAGTGTCGGCCAACTTTGTGATAAGAACAAGCACTCTGGAGCAACCTAAGATTAATGCTGCCTATGGATTATTCATTTGATTCTATTATTAAAACTATATCTTTTATGTAGTTATTTTTTATCTGAAATGTAAGAAAATTTTTTATAATGTTTGATATATTGTGTGTGTTATATATAACTGATTCTAAGTCTAATATAATATATAAATATACCATTTAATTTGAGCAGGGTCTGTATTTATTTATTTATTTGGTATTACATTGGCTGTAGCATCAGCTATTGAAAAAGCTGAATTGGTTGAACTACAACATTTGAGTTATTTGGCCAGTTTTTAACAGTATTTTATACTGCACAATACAGGAAATGAACTGTAATGTTTCACAGAAATAAAATGCATTAGCCGTGAACATTAACGTCTCCCATACAGCAGTATAATTGTGTGTTGAGACTCATTAACTCTCATTTCCCATCTACTCTCAGCTGATGTTGTGCGTCCTCCAAACAAGCACAAGCGGCCCAAACCAGAAGACTCATCCGACAGCTACGGTTCCCAGCCGGGCAAATACTGTTCACTTCCCAGACCCACAGGAGCGCCTCATTCCTCCTGGCCGTCCTCAGAGTCGTCTCAGCCCCCGCCATCCAACATCGGCTTTGTGCCGCCCATGGCAGTGCCAATGCAGTCGGCCCCTTACTTCACTGTGCTCGGTGCAGATCAGCAGCCCATGGTGGTCCAGCCTGACCAAGCTGTCCAGAACCTCCAACCCATGCCTCCCATGACTCCCATGATGGTCGTCCTGCTTCCTAGCTACCCCATGTACCCCGGCAACAATGGCATGTATCCGCAGGGGATGCCCGTCCCGGCGCCCGGAGTCGTTCCCCAGCCTCCCTTTAATATGGGCGGCTACATCCCGTCTGGTGGCCACATGCCACATAGGTCTCCATCTCAGGGGCATCCTCCAGGGTTCAGCGTCACAGGAGCTGGGATGCCACCGGGTGCCTCGGCGGAGGTCGACTCGATACCTGCCCCTTGGTTTGGGGAAGACCTTGATGCAGCACAACCTACAGCACTCTTCTCCAGCTCTCGCTCCAGCTCGCCCATCCAGCTGAACTTACTCCAGGAGGAGCTGACCAAACCCACCGAAGCCCAGAACAGCACCGGTCCAGAGAGTCTGCATGAGCCCCACGCCAAAGCGGTGAGACCAACTGAGATCGGACTTGAGAAGTTTCGGGCAGTTGAAATACCCTGAGGAGTGACATGATCTACTCCATCTGAAGCTATTTTAAAAAGTATTTTATTCAAATATTTTTGTAATTATGGTGCATGTAGTTTTTATGACCTCATATTATGTTATTATATTAATAATTAATGAAATACTTAAAATATTTAAGTAAATATTAAATAATGTATTTAAATACTTTTAAAATTTCATATGAAAGGCCCTTTAGAGACCAATTGTTATTTAATTTGTATTATTAAAATCCTTAAATTGAAGTAAATTTTTCAAATATATAAAAAATATTTAAAAGGATGTGGAAAGGGCTGTAAAGAGACAATTGTTTGTTTTTGGGTTTTTTCAGAAATCCTATTTAATAAAATACTAAACATGTTAAAGGAAATTTTTTTTAAATACTTATAAGAAATCCTTCAAATGCCCTAAGAGACCAATATGAATTATTTATTATTAAATATTAAATAGAATTTAATTAAAATATTAGAATATATTTAATAAACTAATTTATATAATATTTTTATAATAAAATAAATGGATATTTTAATACAATTCATATTTTTAAATATTTTAACATTCATGTGGAAAGGCTGTAGAGTCCATTATGTTATTATATTAATTTATTATTTGAAATTTTTAAAATATGATGGTAAAATGCATTAGAAATATATAATATATCAACATCAAAAGTTGCTGTTAAAATCCGTAAGGTCCAGTTAGAACTGCTATTATAATCATTATTTAAAAATTTAGTAAATATTAAAATGTAGTTTACAATATATACAGTCTTAACCTTTTTGTAAAATTCGTACTAAAAGTATTTTTTTTAAATTTAAACTATTAAAATATATGTGAATACACGTACATTTTGTAAAATTGGAAAGGGCCTTATAATTAGTACGTACCAGTACGTTATTTTATTAAAGATCTTAATAGACTTAAAATATTTTAAATGTTGTGTGTGTATTATATATATAATATATATATATAATATATCTACTATATATATAATATATATATATATAAATATATAAACCACTTTTCATGTTGCAAGGCTTAATAAGCAATTATGCATACTGTAGTTTATGTTTTTGTTTTGCTTTAATCTCCTAAACTTAGTAATTAGGTTTCCACTAATTATTAAGCTAAAGTTTGAGTGAAGTTTTACTGCTTGATCAGCATGACTCCAGCTGTCCTGTGCTCTGCTCACAGGGGAGCTTCCAGCTAGTCGGGTAACAAGATTCCCATTTTACCTCCCGCGCAATCTGACCAGTTGCTCAGGCTCGCCCGCTCAGGACCGGCTGCAACGCTTCATACAGTGGCCTCCGGGGATCGGGAGGCTCTCTGGGCTCCGGGTCGGGACTCTGTTCTAACGGAACATCTACCAGCCATACCGGTGCTGTTCCAAATCACTCGTCCATGACACTGACTGTTTTTTATAGAAAGATATGCCTTTTTGTTTTTGGCAATGAATTTCCTTTCAGAAAAAAAATTGTGTGTTGTTTGTTTTGATTTTGTTTTGTTCTAAATTTCATTTTAGGCCCCATCCACACGGAGACGCTTTTAGCTGTATACGCATACATTTTGTATCGTATTGGTGTTTCGTCCATACGGATCCGGCGTTTTGGGAGAATGAAACCGATATTTTTTGAAACCGGGTCCCCGAGTGGATAAATCTGAAAACGCCGCCCTTGCGTTTTCGTGTGGACAGTGAATCCGTATATATTCTGAAACGAGGACGTCATCAGCCCACGTCTCGCCCCTAGTCAGAAATCGCTACGTCACGTAACAGCAACAAAACATGAACAAACACTGAACAATTGTCTTTTTAACTAACATTAACACAGATTAATAAAATGTATTGTTCCATGTTTAATGCGCATAGTCCAATTCTCTGCTGTTTTTAGTATCTCTGGCAGAATACAACGCCACATGCTGGGTCTGGCATTATACTAACAATCGTTTTGTGTCGGTTCATGTGACGCAGATATTTCTTGAGACAAACTTTAAAGTAATTTTAAATAGCATTCAACATATTTTATTTAACTTCCTATAAATGTAATAAATATGTAAATATATAATATAGTTTTTTTTCTTTTACATTTTGAGTGAAATATTTGTTAAAAATTGTTATTTAAATTTATTTATTACTATGTTTTTCATAAATTTTCTTTTTTTATTATTACATTTCTGCATTTTTGAATGTCTATGGCTGATGCTCAAGCTATATAATACCAATAAAAATAGATCCTTCCCCATGTATAAAATCAGGGCATGGTGTGTATTTTTAATTTTTTTGTATTACAGTGTGTTACCATCAGCCATACACATATGAAATTGCCATTTAAAATGGAATTTATTATTTATTAAATGCCATTTCCACCATAATTTTTTAATGGAAATTCAATTAAAAATGAAACTCCTCACCCTCATTTTGTTCCTGTATGATTTCCTTTTTTTTTATATGAAACACAAAAGTTTCATTAAACTGACCCCTAACGTTTCACGTTCACAGGCAGCAGCAATAGCAGCAAGTACTTCGCCAGCAATGATTCGTCAGACATGTTGCGGAAAGCGCGCAAGTCCACGGAGGCCCAAGAAAGGGAGCATATGACCTTCAAAAAGCACGTGGACAACCCGTTATGGAGCATGATCAAGCAGACGCCCGAACCCGTCATGATGACCTATCAGATCAGTCCCAGGTACCAGACCCGGAACGTTTCTCGCTCTCTCTTTCTCTGAATCCTGGGTTCCCCGCTCATTCCTCTGAGAAACCTGAGAGAAGCGTGACATTTTGAGCGTCTCTTTCCACAGGAGAAAGAGATAGCGCTGCCAGGCTCTCTCGCTGAGGTAGTTCTGATCAAGCTAAATGTCTCATTGCGTCAGCCCTGAGGTAGGTGACTCCAGGTGACGGTACACAATGAGACCCGTGATAAAGAGCTTGACGAGGTGACACAAGCACCTTATTATGAACGGAGGAGAGGGCGAATCTGCCAGGCCTAGATGTTTTTACAGTATTAAGATGTTGAAATCAAAGCAGTGTGCTGTCGAGTGTCATCAAACAAACATATGAGGCAGCATAAGTGAGTTTTATTTTGTGTGTGTGGATATCCATGCAGGGATCAGGCCCAGGTTATTCAAGCCCCTTTTTGAAGACAAGTACCGGGAGGAGAAGCTGGTTCTGATGCAGCCCATGCAGCCCTGGTTCACCCAGGACCAGAAGAAGGAGCTGGCCGAGGTCCATCCCTGGATCCATCAGCACACGGTCCCACAGGAGATCAACACACAGGTCTACAACTTATTTACATCAGGATCAAAAATATGTATCGTTATAGGCCAGTATATTGGCCATATTCTTTCATTTGAGATGGTCTACTTATGAATGGATGCATGGCCGATTAACAGAAGAGCAATTATAAAATCTTATCTTACGACAGACTTGGATAATGCACATTGTTCCAATATATGGCACTTTCAATAGTGGTTGGATCTGAATTTAATAAAACAAAAATTCTCTACATTGAGTGAAAAGAAGTGCTTCATAAACAGAAGATTTTGTATCTGGATAATATATTATGATTATATATTATATTATATATATATGTTATATAATATAATATATTATATATATCTATATATATTATTAATATATATCAATATATATACATACAGTGGGTACGGAAAAGTATTCAGACCTCCTTAAATTTTTCACTCTTTGTTATATAGCAGCCATTTGCTAAAATCATTTAAGTTAATTTTGTTTTCCTCATTAATGCTCATTAATTACCCACACAGCACACCCATATTGACAGAAAAACACAGAAATTGTTGACATTTTTGCAGATTTACTAAAAAAAGAAAAACTGAAATATCACAATGTCCTAAGTATTCAGACCCTTTGCTCAATATTTAGTAGAAGCACCCTTTTGATCAAATACAGCCATGAGTCTTTTTGAGAAAGATACAACAAGTTTTTCACACCTGGATTTAGGGATCCTCTGCCATTCCTCCTTGCAGATCCTCTCCAGTTATGTCAGGTTGGATGGTAAACGTTGGTGGACAGCCATTTTTAGTCTCTCCAGAGATGCTCAATTGGTTTAAGTCAGGGCTCTGGCTGGGCATTCAAGAACAGTCACAGAGTTGTTTGTGAAGCCACTCCTTCGTTATTTTAGCTGTCCGGTGCTTAGGGTACAGAAATTGTCTAGGTCCAACCAAGGCTGAGGGCGGAAAGAAGAATTACAAACCATAAATACGTGACCCAAAAAGTCCTATTAGATAATAATCCTAGTCGGCAGAACTAGTGAACGCACTCTGGAGAAAGGGTTTTCGTCAGGATCATCCCTCTGTACGTTAGAACGCATTAATACTTCCCTCGATCATGTGCAACCAGGCGTCCCTATGATCCCTGGGTCTGCAGCATGATGCTGCCAACAACCATGCTTCACTGTTGAGGATGTATGGGACATGGTGGTGAGCAGTGCCTGGTTTTCTCCACACATACCGCTTTGAATTAAGGCCAAAAAGTTATATCTTTGTCTCATCAGACCAGAGAATCTTATTTATCACCATCCTGGAGTTCTTCAGGTGTTTTTTAGCAAGCTCCATGCGGGTTTTCATGTGTCTTGTACTGAGGAGAGGTTTCCGTCGGGCCACTCTGCCATACAGCCATGACTGGTGGAGGGCTGCAGTGATGGATGACTTTCTACAACTTTCTCCAATCTCCCGACTGCATCTCTGGAGCTCAACCACAGTGATCTTTGGATTCTTCTTTACCTCTCTCACCAAAGCTCTTCTCCCCCGATAGCTCAGTTTGACCGGACGGGCAGCTCTAGGAAGGGTTCTGGTCATCACAAACGTCTTCCATTTAAGGATTATGAGGCCACTGTGATTCTTAGGAACCTTAAGTGCCAGCAGAAAAATTTTTTGTAACCCTTGGCAGATTCTGTGCCTGTGCTCAATTCTGTCTCTGAGCTCTTCAGGCTTTTCTTTGACCTCATGATTCTCATTTGCTATGACATGCACTGTGAGCTGTAAGGTCCTTATATAGACAGGTGTGTGGCTTTCCTAATCAAGTCCAATCGGTATAATCAAACACAGCTGGACTCAAATGAAGGGGTAGAACCATCTCAAGGATGATCAGAAGAAAACTGGAACCAGAAACTGAGTTAAATATATGAGTGTCACAGCAAAGCGTCTGAATACTTAGGACCATGTGATATTTGTTTTTCTTTTTTAATAAATCTGCAAAAATATCAACAACTCTGTGTTTTTCTGTCAACATGGGGTGCTGTGCGTACATTAATGAGAAAAAAAAATTAACAAATGATTTTAACAAATGGCTGCAATATAACAAAGAACAAAGAGTGAAAAATTAAAAATTAAGGGGGGTCTGGGGTTTTCTAATATTTCCATACCCACTGTATACACTACGTCAAAAAAGTTTGGGATCAGGTTTGGCTGTAATGTTTTTTTTAAAGAAGTCTGTTATGCTCATCAAGGTTGCATTTATTGGATCAAAAATACAGAAAAAAAACAGTAATCTTGCAAAATGTTATTATAATATAAAATAAAGGTTTCTATTTTAAAATACTTTAAAATATAATTTATTCCTGGGATGCAAAGCTGAATTTACAGCAGCTATTACTCCAGTATTATAAAGCGGTCGCAGTGTCATTCAGAAATCATTCTAATATGCTGTTTTATTATTAGAATTATCAATGTTGGCAACAATTGTGCTGCAACATTTTTTTTTTTTTTTTGGAGGAAATCTGCCCGATTTACTTTCTCAGGAATTCTTTGATGAATAAAAAAAAGTTATAAAAAAGAACGCATTATATTCAAAATATAACTATTTTCGCAAACAATATAAAATCTTTGCTATCGTTGAACACATCCTGCTGAATAAACGTTTTAATTCATTCAAAAAAAAGAAAGAAGAAGAATACAATGTACTGACCCCCAAACTTCTTTTGGAACTGTAGTGTATTGTTAGAAAAGATTTTTATTTTAAATAAATGCTGTTCTTTTTTACTTTTATTCATCAAAGAATCCTGATAAAAAAATAATTTAAGAAAGACAACAAAAACAAGTTTCCAGACCACTGATAATAATCAGCAATCCGATATGATTCTGAAGGATCATTGACAATGGGAAAAACAAGATTGGAGTAATGATGCTGAAATTCAGTTTTGCATCACAGGAATGAATTATATTTTAATGTATATTAAAATAGAAAATCGTTATTTTACATCATTATAATACAGTATTTCACAATATAAATTTTTTTCCTGTATTTTTGATCAAATAAAATGCACGCCCTTGATGAGCATAAGAAACTCCTGTAAAAACATAAAAAATCGTTCTGACCGGTAGTGTATGTGTATGTGTGTGTAATATATGTATATGTGTGTATATATACAGTGGTGTGAAAAAAGAAAAGTGTTGGCCCTCTTCATGATTCTTATTTTTGTATGTTTGGCCACATTTAATGTGTTCGTCATCAAACTAATTTAAAAGATTACACAAAGATAATGCAAGTAAATACAAAATGCAGTTTTTAAATGATGCTTTCATTATTACGGGAAAAAAAAAAAAAAAAAAAAAAAAAAAAAAAAAGCTGTCCAAACCTACGTGGCCCTACGTGAAAATTAATTGCCCCCTCCTGTTAAAACATGAAAATACTGCTATTAACCACATTATTTTAGAAAGCTGAGTTAAATTTCACTAGCCACACCCAGGCCTGATTACTGCCAGACCTGTTGAATCAAGAAATCACTTAAATAGAAGCTGTCTGACAAAGTGAAGCACGCTTAAATAGCAACACATCATGCCGCAATCTAAATAAATTCAAGAACAGATGAGAATCAAAACAGTTGACCTGTATCAGTTCTTGTAAAGGATTATAATTATAAGCCATTTCTAAGGCTTTGGGACTCCAGTGAACCATGGTTAGAGCCATTATCCACAAATAGAGAAAACTTGGAACAGTGGTGAACCTTCCCAGGAGTTGCCGGCCAACCAAAATGACTCCAAGAGCACAACGACGACTCATCCAAGAGGTCATAAAAGAACCCAGAACAACATCTAAAGAACTGCAGGCCTCACTTGCCTCAATTAAGGTCAGTGTTCATGATTCAACAATAAGAAAGAGAAGAAGAGTGGGCCAAAAAGCACAAAAAAACGGGATCCATGGGGAGATTCAAGGCCAACCCCCCCCCCCCCCCCCCCCGCCCACTGCTGACCAAAAGAACACAAAGGCTTGTCTCACATATGCCAAAAAATATCTTTATTATCCCCAAGAATTTTGGGCAAATATTCTGTGGACTGATGAGACAAAAGTTGAACTTTTTGGAAGGTGTGTGTCCCGTTACATCTGGCGTAAAACCAACACAGCATTTCATAAAAAGAACATCATACCAACAGTCAAACATGGTGGTGGTAGTGTGATGATCTGGGGCTGCTATGCAGCTTCAGGACCTGGACAACTTTCTGCCATTTAATTGTCGGAACAGGAATTCTTCACACTCACAGAAAATCTGAAGGAGAGTATGTACGGCCATCAGTTGGTGTGCACCTCAAGCTCAAGGCACTGGGTTATTATGTCGCAGAGGACAATGATCCCAAACACTCACCAGCAAGTCAACCTTGAATGGCTCAAGAAGGAAAAGCTAAAATTACGGATTTTTGGTGTGGCTAAATCAAGTCCGGAATTTTCTATTTAAATCGATTATGAGATGCTTTAAACAGTTCCATTCATGCCTCGAAAAACTCCAGTGTTGTGGTCTGAAAATGTAAAACAATTTCTGCAAGCGAGTGGGCCAAAACCCCCACAGCGACGTGAAAGACTTCATTGACAGTATAGCAAAACCTGGATTGCCGTTTGGTCTGCCCAAGCGTGCAAAACAGTTATTAGATTTAGGGGGGGGGGGACAATTACTTTTTCACGTAGGGCCAGGCAGGTTTGGACAGCTTTTTTCCCTTAATAACATAAATAATCATTTAAAAACTGCATTTTGTATTTAATTGCATTATCTTTGCGTAATATTAAAATTAGTTTGATGATCCGAATCTTTTAAGTGTGACAAATATGCAAAACATGTAAAAAAAAACAGGAATGGGGCCAACACTTTTTCACACCACTGTATATGTATAATATATTTATAATACATAAATATATATATATCTGTGTGTGTGTGTAGTATTATATATATATACTGTATAGGGTTGTGGTGTGTATTACATATATCTATATATATAAGACAATTTTTTTTGAATTTGTTTTTATTAGTTTTAGATTTAGTACAATTTAGTAGTTTTCGGAGTTTTAAATGTCTATATGGTGCTTTTAATAACATTGTTATTTTAGCTTTAGTTATAGTTATTTTAGTAACATCAAGTGTTAAATAAATGGTGCTTGCAATAGCTGAATTTTAGTTTTTTACAGTAAGTACATGAGATATTTGTTATTTATATTTTATTATTCAATTTATATAGTTTATTTAGTTCCATGTTTATTTATTTCAAGTAACAAAAATAATGTTCATGGTTTTCAGTTTTAGTTAACTATAATACCCCTGCTCGTCAGGAGGTAAGGCTAAATGTTTTATTTTACATTTATTTGATATGTGGTTTGCAACCATGTTTATAAAATGTCCGAAATACAGGTTTAAATGAATGAATGTAAATGTGTGTTGCAAATGATTAAAATATATAAAATTATCTTAAAATACATTTATAATTGCAAATATTTTTCTATATTAACTTGATTATAAGTTTATAAAAATATCAGAGGAATATGTTATGATGCTATGATTTAATTTTGATTACTACCAATTGTTAGATTGGTAGATTGTTAAATTGTTTTTTTTTGTTTTTTTAATGTAATATATTTCTGTGATCAAAGCTGAATTTTCAGCATCATCACTCCAGTCTTCAGAGTCACATGATCCTTCAGAAATCATTCTAATATACTGATTTGCTGCTTTGCATCATTCGACTGCTATCTTTATTGTGTTTCATCATGATCTAACATATTTATTTCTTTTTTTAGGGTTGTGTGAGTTGTAACACCATGGAACCGGGTGAAGAACTGAATCTTCAGACTGGCTCTCCAAACCCTCCCACTCCTGACAGCTCCTCTCCGTCATAGGACGCTAGACCCGACACAGACACCTGACCGCAGACCCTGCTGGACCTCCAGCCCTCTGGGACTCAGTGATTCTTCTGCTTTCAGCTGGGAATCATAGGAAGAGAGAGATACATCCGTGGGCCAGTCTCTCATAATTCCTCCTGAGTTCACGAAACGAGGCAAGCACTTTGCACTCAATCAAACCACGTCAGAGTGAGTTTGGACACTCGCAGGAGACGGACATTTAGTGATGGTCGTCACATGACCATGCATTTCTCTCTGCTGTTCTCCGTTACAGTCCATGGACCCAAACAGCTGTGAATATCAGACTATAATTTGGTAGTGGTGTCATAAGAGCTCTTCATATTTTTTTAGACTGTTGCCCGAATGTTTTTTTTTAAGAAAGGTTTTTTTCATTAATAATGTGTCCTCTACTGAATCTTGAATCTTGCAGGCTCAGGAGGGTTTATGATCTCCCAAAAATCCCTGTAATGAGTTTCCTGAACACTTGCGCAGATATAAATGTGTATAAAAACATTAGCACTCACCGCCAAAATCTAACAGCATCTACGAATGGAAATGAATGATATTTGGTCCAGAGCACAAAGTTCTTCATTCCTTATCAAGTTCATCCAATCCAAATGAATAATTTGAGTGAGGCCTTAAGATAGTTTTTCTGTCAGTGTTTTCTGTTCTCAATTTCAAATATTTTTTCCAATATACATGTGATTGAATGATGTCAAGCAATGTCTTACTCTAGTATAAAACTCACAGTTATGGTGGAATCAGAATATGCAGATATTTGTTCGTTGGCATTTTGGAAAAAATTAAAACAAAAATTATAAATAAATGTAATTTACACAAAAAAAATTAAAAAAAAATGATTTATATAAGTTTACATCAAAAACATGATGACCATTATGATTGTTGACAGTGTGACATTTATTTTTGTGATGGGAATATGGGAGGAGAATTGATTAATTGTCAAAATACAAAAATAGAAATGCAATCTTAATGTTTTTTTTTTATTAGTTCTATTTGCATATTAGTATTACTTAGTATATATTATTAAAGCTGTCGCTGGGGCAGTACCCTTTAAAAGGTACACCTTTGTACCTTATTTACCACTACAGGGTCCATATTAGTACCTCAAAGCTACGTATTAATACCTTTTGAGAAGGTAATGCCCCAGAGACAGCTTTTGTACCTTTATTTCTGAGATTGTATAATATAATATAATATAATATAAAAAAATATAATATAAAAGTACCAAAAGATGAAAAAAAAACCACAGAGTTACCGTATGATTTTCTCAAACCTAGTTTTTGTCCTTTGTCTTCTTTATTATTAAATCTGTACTGATTCACGTGTTGTCGGTGTGAGCGTTGTTTCTGTGCTGTTCCTGAAGTCAGATTAGACGCCGTTCCTTTATGTTTTGTAGGTTGCTGCGGTAATAGAGAGCTGCCAGAGGCCCGATTACTGGCCCGTCAGTCCCACCCAACAGAAAACCTATGATATGTACAGTTTTGTGATCAAAGATACACTTTGTACAGTTTTTTAAGAAGAGAATAAGAAAGAAGTGTAAATATCAGTCCAATGTATTTTACGAGAAAAAAAAAGTGCAAAATACAACAAACTGTATGAAAAAAAAAAATGACATTTTGTCAAATTCAGGGGAAAAATATTTTGACCAAGGATGATAACCATGAATAAAAAAAGAACTCAATGACTCAAAACACGTTGTTTTTGTTTTAAATACAATCCCATATTTTTCTTTTTGTATTATCTTTAAGCGTCTAAAAAACTAATAATGTGGTGTGTAAGCACACTAACTTTTTTAAACATATTTTCTTTATTTACATCAAAGCTTAAAGCATGTACTAGTATGTACAAATAAAGTATCCACTATTTTTCCTACAAACATAAATATATTTCTTTGCTAATTTAGTGCATCAGGCCCACAGAGTTAGTGCACGAGTGTTGAAAATTACACGAAAGTTATGAGATGAGACACCACGCAGGTGCATTGTAGTAAGTGGTAAGTGCTACTTGAGCATTATTAACTAGCTGTTTCAGGACACAGTATTCCAGCAAACACTCTGTGGTTGCTGCCTCAGTTTGCGATACTGCTTCCTGCCGCCCAGGAAACGACTCAACAACGGCTTTTCCAGCAAGACCTGAACGACAAACGTGAGTCAGTATGTTTAAATAATCCTTCATAGCTGTCTGTTGATATAATGTTAAATGATGTCATGGGTTTCATTAAATCACTCACTTCTTTTGCAGCTTGACTCGGGACAAATCCAGCTGTTTTGAGACCTGAGAGGGACATGAAGAAGAACAAGACTAGATAAGAGTGAGTTACATCCAGCTGCTGATATCAGTCCCTTCTGTTACTGTAACTTATAATGGTAAAGTAAATTATTACAAAATTTATGAATTATTATAAATGAGGTCTCATTATTCTAATATTTATGTATCATTATTTATAATAATTTATCATTTAAAGCCTATAAATTGCTGGGACCTAAGTAACCCAAATTAGGTTTTTTTTTTCTGGACATCACTACAGATTTACTGTTTCTGTTTAACGTCTCAGTTGTTTCTCAGATTAAATGAGAATGTATCTCTAAATTTATTTTATTTCAGATAGCTGGCAACATTTCTCATTTTCATTTTGTACCTGATGTACTAAACTAATAAAAAAATGTTGTATAAAAAATAAAAACTATATAGATAAATTTAAAAAAGCTATTTAAACACAAAATTACTAACTTAAACTTTTAAAGTTGAAAATTAATTATTTAAAATCAATTAAAATTAAAACTTAAAATATAAAAATAAAAACTATAATACTATCTCAGTGATACTAAAATAACACTGAATTGAAACATTTATAAGTAAGAGCAAGATTCGAAGCATTAACTTGTATCTGGATTCACAGCAAGTTTCAGCGAAGAGAATATTGAAATGAACCGCTCACCATCACTGCTGATGTCTCCAGTGAAGAGGGACGGGTAACCGAATCCCGCGGCACCCTGGGACAGATACGCTTGCTTGGAGTAACTCAGGTCGTCTGGACTGACCACCTGCTCCTCTTCTACAAGAACTACAGGTGCGTGAAGACATGGGGACAATAACATTCTTTGGTCTGGTCCTTTGTAATGAAGTGCATTTATAATATCATGTACCATTACAAACTTAGTAATATGTTGAAAAAATCATTACAATTTAAAATAGAATTTATTCCTGTGATGCAAAGCTGAATTTTCAGCCAATATCAATGTTGAAAACAGTTGTGCAATATTATATTATATTATATAGGGCCTATTATATTATACTGTATATTACACATTTTATATTTTAGCACATAGTCCAATTTTGATGATGAATCATGTTTTTACAGTCTTGTCATTTAAGCGAGTTACCCTTCACAAATCCCTGGAGAAACCTGAGCTTGAACCTGTAGACTTTAGCTTGTTGAATCGGTGTGTGTGAATGAGAGCAGATGAGAGCTCTTACCAGGCCTGGCGTAGGTCATCTCTGCTGAATGGATCAGCGGATGTCCCAGCAGTGGTTCGAGGACGCTGAGAAGCAAAGCAAAGAATAGAAAGAGTTTACACATCATGACGACACGTACAGGCACACACAAACTCTCTTTCTTCCGCGACTTTAGCCAAGAGGGTCTCGTTTAAACGTGTCTGTCTTGTTTCTGTCCTGCACTTATATACCCTCCATCGCTGGCCATGTCATCTCCCCGTCTCCATCTCTGACCTCCTCCCATCCCTTCGTATATTCTGTGCTTGTAAATTCACAGGGGATGAATTAATGGATCAATAAAACTGAAAGACAGATGCAGGGTCTGTGCGTCTGGGATGAGCCGCACTATTTTACCAGTTCAGGATGTAATCCAGCCGAGTTCATAAATCCGCCCGAACACAGGTGGGAAAACGCCACTTTGCGTTAGAGCTCGCAGGATGGAGTCGGCCAGGCAAATTGCCTACTTAATTCATTTATTTAAGAGGCTGCTGAGATTTATTTCCCATGATGCCCGCTGCGGTTTCCTCCTTATGATCCCCGTGCCTTCTATTTTAAGAGACTGGAAGTGGCAAATAGAAAGTGTGACCAATTTTCTTAATGGTGTAAAGAAAAAAAGGTGAGAAGTTATTTTGGCCACAGAGCTTCATGTCAATCACATTTATTAGTCTGAGTGATAGACGTACTGCTTCAACCGCACATCCATCCATCTATCCATCTATCTATCCATCTATCTATCTATCTACACCTTGTCATGTTCGTCCTCCGATATCTATCTGTCATCTGAGTTTGCTGTCTGACAATCTGGTCTATCTGTCTGTCTGTCTGTCTGTCTGTCTGTCTATCTATCTATCTATCTATAATCTATATCTATTAGCTTTCTTTCTGTCTGTCTGTCTGTCTGTCTATCATCTATCTGTCTGTCTGTCTGTCTGACATCTATCTGTCTATCTGTCTGTCTGTCTGACTATATCTATCTATATGTCGTCTGTAGTCTGTTGAAAATCTATCATTGTCTGTCTGGTTCTGTCTGTGATGACATCTATCTATCTGTCTGTTCTGTCTGGACACTATATATCTATCTGTCTGTTCTGTGACATCATCTGTCATCTGCTGCTGTATGACATATAATATCCTGTCTGTCTGTCTGTTGAACATCTATATATCTGTCTGTCTGTCTGTCAATATCTATCTATATCTATATATCTGTCTGTCTGTCTGCTCTGTCTGACATTATATATCTATCGTCTTTCTGTCTCTGTCTGTCTGACATTATCTATCTGTCTGTCTGTCTGTCTGTCGGGCTTGGACATCATCTTCTGTTTCTGTCGGTCTGTCTGTCCGTCTGAACTCTATTATTATTATTATCTATCTATCTATCTATCTATTATATATCTATCGTTTCTGTCTGACATCTATCGGCTTTTCTGTCTGTCTATCTATCTTTCTATCTTCTATCTATCTATCTATCTATCTATCTATACTGCTGTCTGTCAGGTCTGACATGATCGTCTGTCTTCTGTCTATATATCTATGTCTGAAATCTATATATATATTGTCTGTTCTGTCTGTCTATCTATCTATCTATCGGGTCTATCTATCTATCTGCTGATATGTATGTCTGTCTGACATCTATCTATTGTCTGCTGACATCTATCTATCTATCTGTCTGTCCGTCCATCTATCTATCTGTCTGTCTGTCTGACATCTATCTATCGTCTGTCTGTCTGACGTATCTATCTGTCTGTCTGTCTGACATCTATCTGGTCTGTTCGTCTGTATTATACTATCTGTCTGTCGTCTGATCTATCTATCGTCTGTCTGTATGTAGAGTCTATTCTATCTACTGTCTGTTCTGTCTGTTTCTGACCAGCTATCTGTCTGACTGACATTATCACTGTTGTCTGGTTCTGGACATCTATCTATCTGTCTGTTGTCTGTCCTGAAATCTGTCTGGTTGTTTGACATTATCTATTATCGTCTGTCTGGATGGCATCTTATCAATTCTATCTGTTATGTGTCTGTCTGTTTGGACATATTTCTTTCTGTCTGTCTGTCTATCTATTTATCTTCTGTCTGTCTGTCTGTCTGTCTGAATATCTATCTATCTATCCATCTATCTATCATCTATCTATCATCTATCTATCTGTCTTTCTATCTGTCTGTCTGTCTGTCTGTCTGTCTGTCTGTCTGTCTGTCTGTCTGTATGTTCTGTTGACATATGTCTGTCTGTCTGTCTGTCTGGTTGGACATCTGTCTGTCTGTCTGTTATGAACAATCTGTCTGTCCGTCCGTCCATCCAACCCAAGCTACTTTTTGTAAATCTGAAAAACTAAAATTGTCACTGAGTCGGGACACTTTCAAAAGGTACTAATATGCACCCTTTAGGGGTAAATAAAGATGCAAAGGTATACCTCTTTAAAAGGGCATGCCCGTTCAGTACAGAGTGGTGACAGCTTTTGTACCTGTTTTTCTGAGTGTTGAAATATATCTTTGTGCTACATGACCTGATGATTAAGACTATAATACAATATTATAAAACTGGTCAGTACAGCATTCTAGGCATGAAACGTTTATAATACCTATGTAGACATGCCCCCAAAATAAAAGTTATGTTTGTTGACCAAAGTCTTGAAACAATTCCTCAAAATGAACAGCAGGTGGCGCGAAAGGCGCGTGTGAAACTCCACACGATTCTCTTTGTTTTGACTGAGAACAAAAGTAGCAGCGAAACTTAAACTGTCATTGTGTGAGGAAAAATCCCCCAAACATGAAGAACGGAGGACACGGAGCTCACGCTGGAGAGAAGAGGAGCCTGAGATAGACGGCAGTCAAACCGACACACTCATGTGTTTGTGTTTTATTGTGTGTCACGCCTGATTCAAGCTGTGTGTGTGTGTGTGTGTGTGTGTGGTGTGGGGGTGTGAGAGAGAGAGAGACGCGACTTTCACGGAGGTGCGCGCGTCTGCAGTGACAGAAGAGGGTACGTTTGTTTTTACCATATTTTTGTTGTTTTCTGAAATAATTGTTTATTATAGTGGGTTTTTTTTTGTTGTTGCTCTTATAAGACCTATATTCACTATAAAGTCTATTTACGTGCAATACACAAAATAACTTTTTAAAAAGTAGAGCATTGGCATGCAATAATTGTTTGTATAAAGCTTACTGTCTGTGGTTCATTAGTAGCCTATTCTTAGTGAATGTAGAATCAGCAGCACTAAAACTGAAAGTGTGACCTAGTTTTCCATGTATTACTGTAATGAAAATTATATAGGAAAATATTAAACTGGGACTATTAGAGCATTTTGTTTTCAGCTGTTAACCTATTTATTAATGTGTTTGAATCAAATATGGAAATCAGCTTCTCTGAATTAGACATGCACTTGAACATTTCACTGTTATTGTTGTTTGCTACTGTAATGTATTGTGCACTGTATCAGACATTACAGTGCTATTGCATGTTGTTTTTTATATTATATTGTCTTAAATTTAGTGTTGGCAGTGCATTACAATATTTCTTGCAAGGTCAATCTAAGATGACCGATAAATTTGACTGAAGCCATGCTCTCATTGATAGTATTTCAGCATTATATTTGATGATAATTCTGTTTATTGGATTATATTTGTGCCTTCTTGTTATTGATACGCTAAAATAATTTCCTAAGCTTATCAATATAAGATTGAATGCTCACAACAAGAAACAAATCCCAGAGGAAATAAGAACTTTGTCAGTGTCTTCATCCTCAACACAATGTGTGTTATTGTTTCAGGACTTATGGAGATTCGATTATGGCTGGCACGTTACAGAAGTCATACTGATTGCTTCTAGTGTTTGACAGTGATAAGAAGTTGTGCTAGTGATACTAGTAACCTCTAAAAACCGTTTGAAGGATTATGTGAATGTGACGACTTTTTATGTTTGTTGTGTTTCAGCGGTGTTTGATGCTGCAGGTTTCTTCAGAACATCATGAGACCGTGAGCTCAGTGTGGAATCAGCCATGGCAGAAACTGACATCGACAAATCTCACCTGCCCCGTGTTTATGATGGTATGTTTCAAATCTTTAGTTCCTTTAATATCCGTTTCGCATCTTTAGTTCCTATGCATGTTAAAAGTGTCAGTGTCATTTTATTTGAACAGGGAACCCACTGTCCATAGCTCCATACCAAAAGGTTTTTAAAAAGTGTCCCATGTTGCAGTGTTATTGTTGATCTGGTTTAAGGTAAAATAGGTTTAAACACCAGAAGGGGTTATACTATATATAAGCCATCAAACCTAATATTGCTTCATTGGAATTGTTTTTGTAATTGTAGGTGTGGTGTAAGCATTGTTGGTATTTGGTAAATAAAACTATAAAAATGTATTTCCTTTATTGAAGTAAAACTGAATATATATTTTATATTATTTAGATGAAAAAACGGTTTTTCAACTTAAACTATTAAATGAAACGCAAGCAAAAAATTTTAAAGTTGGTTTGGCAGCTAACTGAAAATTATAATACATCTAAGTTGTATTTAAATAACGTGAAACTATACTGAAAGTTCGAATTTTTTAATTACTGAACTAACACGGGTAAAAAAAAAAAAAAAAGTTAAATAACAATCTTAAAGCTTAATAAAAATATTTTTAAAGCCTCTAAACCTATAAACCAAAAATTTTAAAATGACAAAACAAGAAAACGGCACACAACACAAATCATCAAACTTAGTCTAAAATTGAAATAAATCTGAAAATGTATAAATAAAATAAAAATGTTAATCAATACTATAACAGTATAAGAGCTATTACCATAAAAAACATTTTCATTAATGGAAATAAAATAAACATTAAATGATTTAAAAAATAATTTAAGCTGTATATGAAACTAAAGTAACTAAAAGTAAATAAATTAAAAACTAAAACTAAATAGACATATTTTTAAAAAGAAGCTAAAATGATAAACAATTGAAAACAATAAAAATGACAAAAAAACGACAAAATTACATTGAAAACGAAATTTTAAAAGTTTAACAAAAGCTATAATAGTATATCAGTAATGCTAAAATAACACTGAATAGTATATAAATAATGCTAAAATAACACTGGGTAAATGCATCATATAAATATACTTTAAAAACAAAAAAGGAAAATGTACCGAATTTTTATAAGCGTTCTTCATCCCTGTTACGTTACTGCATGCAGGAAACAACTGCACTTGTATTTATTTCCACCAAACGTACAAATAATTATCCATAATCTATCAGTTTTCTGAAAGACAAAGCATTCAAAGCAAATCCTCTGGGTAAAAACGTGTTGAATGCTTGATCAGCACCTGGTTAATATTCCTGTGCAGGTTTTCCGGGTGAGTTGTGTTGTCTAGATGTTGTTTGGCAGGGCTGCTGCTGTGTGTTGTAGGAGATGAGATCAGCATTCAGGAATGTGATGTGAGCTCAGGACAGCAAGCGAGCGTTGTGTGGGGCAGATAAGAGCTGGAGACCGTCCGCACACTCGTGCTCTTATCTGCCCTGGATGAGCTCAAGAGCTTCCCGCCGTTCCTGTTTCTTAAAGAGGATTTGGGTCGAGATTCCAATCTTCTCCCGTTTTGGCCTAAAGCTGGAGGCAGGAAAGGGGTGTGAAGAGTTCAAGTGCAGGAGAATTCAGATGGACAGCACACAAAGACATTCTCTTAAAACTAGAGGTTCTTTAGAGAAGTTCTTTAGATTATTAGACTGTTCTTCACACTAAGAAAAAATCAAATGGTTCTTTAAGAACTGTTCACTGAAAGGTTCTTTAGGGAACCCAAAATGGTGGTTTAGATGAGTTTACATCACAAATCTGTCAACAAGAAGAACGCATGAGGAACAAGGAAGTACTGTTTGGATTGTTCATATAAACTGATGCTCTGCTGTAGTTGTACCTGGAAAGCAGACAGACTGTCTTCTGCGTGTGAAACTGGACACTTTATAAAAACCTACCCAGCGAGCTGCTTAATCATAATGCATTTTAAAGCGGTCATATGATGCGATTTCAATTTTTCCTTTCTCTTTGGAGTTTTACAAGCTCTTGGTGAATAAAGAAGACCTGTAAAGTTGCAAAAACTAAAGTCTCAAAACCAAAGAGATATTCTTTAAAGTTAAGACTCTGCCACGCCCCCTAGAACGGCTCGTTCTAACACAACCCCACATATCTACATCAATATGTGGCAATATTAGCATAATGCCGCCCAAGTTCACGCAAAGAAAGAAGGCGTAACTTTTATTCTCGCTGTAGTATTGTTGACGCTGCAGCCATGTCGTGAAGGCGCTGTGTGCTTCGTTGTGAAAGCGAAAGGACGTTTTTGTCTCGTCGCTCCGGCCGGACAGGGCATCGTCACAATATGGTGAGGGGCGTAACATTTCCGTCACATGCTTGAGGTATTCGGCCAATCACAACGCACTGGATAGCTGGCCAATCAGAGCACACCTCGCTTTTCAGACCGATGAGCTTTGTAAAAATCAGAAAAGCGGGGCATAGAGGAGACACAATAATGTACAGTATGTGGAAAATAATGTGTTTTTTGAACCTTAAACCGCATAAACACATTTCATTACAACAAATACACAAAATAATGTTCTTTTTAGCAACATCATATGACCACTTTAAGGCATCATATGCACTCACTGGGTTTTGGAGTAGAGCTTTCTAATCTATCCCCCCACCCTTAACTTCACTGCCGGATATTTATAGCTTCTGCTTCTCGTGCCAAATATAGACAAAGAACTGCAGGAGAAAGCGAGAGATTGAGAGAGAAGAGCGGCGTGCAGGAAAAGATGGGGGATAAAAGCATGATAGTTTCATGCAGGGGTCCCGATTACTGTCTTTTCTCTCTTTTCTTTGTTTCTCTGTCTCTGAATAGCACCATCTATTTGGCTCGGGGGCCTCCACTCAGCTGAGGCGGGTGCAAAAGACCACTGTCTTATTTCCACAAATGCACCCTTAACCACCCTTCATTGTCCTTGGTCTCTTTAAAGGAAAAGTGCACCCAAAAATTAAAATTTGTTGAAAATTTACTCACCCTCAGGCCATCCCAGATGAGTTTATTTCTTCATCAGATTTGGAGAAATGTAGCATCACATTACTTGCTCACTAGTGGATCCTCTGCAGTGAACAGGTGCCGTCAGAATGAGAGTCCAAACAGTTGATAAAAGCATCACAATAATCCACAAGCAATCCACACCACTCCAGTCCACCAATCAGCATCTTATGAAGTGAAAATCTGTATGTTTATAAAAAAAAAAACTAATCCATCATAAATGCGTTTTAGCTAAACGGTCACTTCTGGCCAAAATACGAGTCCATAATCCATAATAATGGTTCCTCCAGTGAAAAGGTCCATCCACTGTTGTCCTCTCACATCAAAATCCACCCACATATTGATTTATAGACTATTTTGGTTTGTAACCACTGCTTGATCTGTGCATATTTCTCTCCTGATTCAGACAAGATGACTTTTTCACTGAAATGGATAGAGGACTATTTTCTCTGGAAGCAGTGTTTTGTTTCATGTTACATTGAAGACTGGAGGAATTAATTAGATTTTAATGTATATTAAAATTGAAAACCATTATTTTAAATGGTAATATTTCACAATATTACTGTTGTTACAGTATTTTTTGATCAAATAGGTGCAGCCTTGGTATAAGCATAAGATACTTCAAAACATTAAAAAATCTTACCAACCACAAACTTATGAATGTTAGTGTATGGACCACTTTAATGATATTTACTGGGGCTTTTAAGAGTTTTACAGCCTACTTTTTTGTTCCACAGCTCAACTTTGGAACCTCTTGAGTATTTACTGTATGTGTAACTAATGACAGCATTTTAGTTTAGGTTGCTTTAAATCCTTGATGTCTTTTTAGAATTCAAAAGCAGTGTTATTTTCAAAACTATCGTTACTGTTTCCCTCAAAGTCAAAGCTGTGGGAAATCTAGTGTATTCGAGTTGATCATTCATGTTCACATGTCTACATTCAAATGCATCAAAGCTGTTTCCTTTGGTTTCAGGAATCGCACGTCACTATTTCTGGTTCAAGACCGGTTCTAATTTTAAGGTGCATAACGCTCACTCTTGTTATGCATAAAAAACCCTTTTCATGGCATTTAGTTTAACTGTGAGTATGCCAACCTTTATGAAACAGGCTTCTGTCCTGAGAGGACCCATGTCAGCTTTTCCATCTCGGATGAGGGTGGAGGTGCCGGCAGGGGTTTTTTCCCTAACCCTTTTTTAAAATCCATCTACTCAGGCACCAGTGCTGTTTACCACATAGGATGAGCTCACACGCGCGTGTGTATGTGCTTCATGACAGTAGACGGAGTTTGACACACGGACGCAGGCGCATCTTGGGAAACGGTAAAATCCATTGCAGAAAAACTTGAGAATAATATATTTTTTTAAATAGTAGTTGTCTAAAATGGTTATGTAAAATTGCATATGTCTGATTGTTTGTTACAGTACAAATCTGTTATATACTGTCGTATGACTCCTTGTAAGCATTTTATGTGTCTTTAAAATTTCCTACAGCACTGACAGATCTGTAATTAGACGATCTGTCATTTATAATGGAGAGTCAGCTTTTATGACTCGGATGTTTAACATGCTTGTGCGATATTCATGAGGTTTTATACTCACGAGTTTTCCACACTTACTTAAAGAGAGCATGAGACAGAGAGGGAGAGGGAGGGTTGTTGTTTTATATACCCAGCTAACAAAAATATATTCTAAGAACATTGTCCGGTTTAGTTACAAAGTTCTCTGAATGTTCAAAACATTAAGGGAACGTTCCATTTTATTTTGCAAACATGAATGTTACTTTTGAATGTTCTCTGAACGTTCTGAATCAAGTAGCCAGTTAAAAAAATATAAGACATTTTTTTTAGATGTTACCATTAAATTATGAAATTATCTCTGGAAGTGCTCTGAACACTCAACACATCCAGTTTTTGAAAACATTTTTTTTGCATTGTATGAGTGTCTGAACATGCAATGCCAAAAGAAAGAACAGAACCTCCGCTTAAAAAAATAAATATAAAAAAATAAAAGATAGCTTCTTGCATCCTTTTTCAAAAAAAACTTTTTTTTATCAATCGTGAAGGTGGGTCATTTCTTAAAAAAACAAAACAAAACAAAAAACATTTGAACAAAAAGATCGTCTACGTCCATATGGGATTCAGAGCAATGATCAAAATCGCTTCCATCAACACCCCCAAAGCTTGCACAGTCCTGCACCACTTCCTGGATCATCAATTCATTTGGTAACATTGGGCAGTTTTGATTTATATGCTGTTTAATGTTTGCTGATCGTGTTATTTTACATATGCATCTGCTTACAAATAAGATTGATCTGGAGATTCAGTACTCTTTCAGAAGATGTGTAATAGCACCTCCTACCATATAACAGTGGAAACACGGAAAGCCAGAAAATTCTGTCAGTGAATGTGCTGTCTCATAAATGACGAACAAGGAGTTAACGAAACGTTCCATTTCTTCGTTTTGCAAACATTATGGGAACGCTACTTTTGAATGTTCTCTGAATGTTTGGAATCAAGTAATAACCAGTCAATAACAGTCAAACAAATGTTCTATTAATGTTGCTGGAAGAATGTTTGTTCATAGCTTTGAGAGAACCTTAGCTGCATATAGGGTTTATTTGACTTTCAGCAGTCTTTTGTGTGACAGTGTGTTAGCTTGAGAACTTTCTTCAGGTCGATATTGTTTAATGGTTGTTCAATAGACTACTGTCAGAAATGGCATTTGAGTGAGCTGCAGTTTTGGCCAATATCACTGACACACCTCTGTAAGCTTATTGGGCATAACGTGCTTTTCCTCTGAGCCATTGTGTTAAAGTTGGTGACCCAGTTGGCTTGGCAGTAGTTTTCCTGTTTGGGCCCCAGTGTGGCATTATTAGCAGAGACAGAGATTGGCCCAAGCATAAACCGTCCTAGAAAATGAATAGCAAACGCCATTGGTATTGTTTATTTGGACATGGAAAGGATTGACAGATTGATAACTCTTTCGCGATTCTCGTTGTTTAATTGCACAAGCTGTCTAGCAAGAATTCTGCAAATTAGGTAAAGAACTACACAGCACTGTGATTGGTTAGCTGGGCCAGTGTGTGTTGTGATTGGCAGCACTCGGCGCCTGGTCGGGAAATGTCACGCCCCTTACGATAGCCGCCTGCCAGCTTCAGTGTAAATATTGCATCAAAATCAAATAAATTTGAGCGCGATTTAAACCTGGATGATTGTAACCACTCAAAGTTCGTCTGCCTTGTGAAAGCTAGCGAGTCTCAGACATAGTGATAACAGTCGTGGCCTTCTCTAGTGCAGCTCAACCAGGTCTCGTCCCATTCGTCGATATTTGTGATATCACAAATCCCAGAAAAAATGCGTTGTAGTCCAAACGAGTCGTGTAGTTTTTGAAAAGTGATTTCTGTTAAATAAAATATCTCTTTAATAAAATACTTTGAACTTTGTAACTTTGCAGATCTTTTTTTATGCGCAAACAATAACATTACAGACTAACTTAAGTTGAAAAAGTGAAAAAGCATAATAGGGACCCCTTTAAAAAGGTTTCGAACCCTCTGCTTTGCACCAACTCTGCTTTTTGCTAACAACACCCTTTAAATGTGTTAAAATCACTATTTAACACTTTTGTCTGTATGTTTGTGGTTTTCCCACAGTGTGCCAATGTTTCTCTGTGTTAGAGGACGGCGCGTTGGCTCACAGTATTCAGGAGCAGGAAAGTGAGTATAAACATCTTCTTCCTGAAATCTCGCTCATCCTTCCTTTCTACTGGGTTAAAATAGACCTGATTCATCTTTATCGTGTCAGTTGAGCAGTTCTACAGCACCAACATCCAGAAGAACCAGGCGGTGCAGAACGATGTTCGCTTGGCCCGGAGGCTGCAGGAGGAAGAGGAACAGCGAATGAATCTCCGCCAGGACCTGCGGCAGCTGTAAGCATTCGTCAGGCCTCGACACATGTCCCAAATCACTCAGGCAGCAACATGGAAAAACCACAGACATTTAGGATATTCAAATTACTTTGTGGAAACAGATGTGTTGACTCATTCGTGTTGTATAACTTGATTCGTTTGTATATTGTGTGGCGTAAGATGAAAATTCACAGGAAAAAATGTTTGGAGCTTGCGAGTAAAGTCAGCATGGCATTCAGTAAAGTTAGATTTTTCCACTGATTTGCACCACTTACAGTGGGTACGGGAAGTATTCAGACCCCCTTAAATTTTTTTCTCTTTGTTATATTGCAGCCATTTGATAAAATCATTTAAGTAAATTTTTTTTCCTCGTACACACAGCACCCCATATTGACAGAAAACACAAAATTGTTGACAAATTTGCAGATTTATTAAAAAAGAAAAACTGAAATATCACATGGTCATAAGTATTCAGACCCTTTGCTCAGCATTTAGTAGAAGCACCCTTATGATCTAATACAGCCATGAGTCTTTTGGGAAAGATGCAACAAGTTTTTCACACCTGGAGTTGGGGATCCTCTGCCATTCCTCCTTACAGATCCTCTCCAGTTCTGTCAGGTTGGATGGTAAACGTTGTTGGACTGCCATTTTTAGGTCTCTCCAGAGATGGTCAATTGGGTTTTAGTCAGGGCTCTGGCTGGGCCATTCATGAACAGTCACAGAGTTGTTGTGAAGCCACTCATTTGTTATTTTAGTTGTGTGCTTTGGGTCATTGTCTTGTTGGAAGGTAAATTTCGGCCCAGTCTGAGGTCCTGAGCACTTCGGAGAAGGTTTTCGTCCAGGATATCCTGTACTTGGCCGCATTCATCTTTCCTCGATTGCAACCAGTCGTCCTGTCACTGCAGCTGAAAAAATCCCCCACAGCATGATGCTGCCACCACCATGCTCACTGTTGGGACTGTATGGACAGGTGATGAGCAGTGCTGGTTTTCTCCACAACATACCGCTTAGAATTAAGGCCAAAAGTTTCTATCTTGGTCTCATCAGACAGAGAATCTTCAGGTGTTTTTAGCAAACTCCCATGCGGGCTTCATTGTGTCTGCACTGAGGAGGAGGATTCCGTCGGGCCACTCTGCCATATAGCCCCGACTGGTGGAGGGCTGCAGTTATGGTTGACTTTCTACAACTTTCTCCATCTCCCGACTGCATCTCTGGAGCACAGCCGCAGTGATCTTTGTGTTCTTCTTTACCTCTCTCACCAAGGTTTTTCTCCCCCGATAGCTCAGTTTGGCTGGTCGGCCAGCTTTAGGAAGGGTTCTGGTAGTCCCAAACGTCTTCCATTTAAGGATTATGGAGGTCACTGTGCTCTTAGGAAACTTAAGTGCACCAGAAATTTTTTGTAACCTTGGCCAGACCTGTACCTTGCCACAATTCTGTCTCTGAGCTCTTCAGGCAGTTCCTTCGACCTCATTATTCTCATTTGCTCTGACATGCACTGGGAGCTGTAAGGTCTTACATAGACAGGAGTGTGGCTTTCCTAATCAAGTCCAATAATCAAACACAGCTGGACTCAAATAAAGGAGTAGAACCATCTCAAGGATGATCAGAAGAAATGGACAGAACCCCGGATTTAAATATATGAGTGTCACAGCAAAGGGTCAGAATACTTAGGACCATGTGATATTTCAGTTTCTTTTTTAATAAATCTGCAAAAATGTCAACAATGCTGTGGTTTTCTGTCAATATGGGGTGCTGGGTGTAAATTAATGAGGAAAAAAAAAAAAACTTAAATTATTTTAGCAAATGGCTACAATATAACAAAGAGAGAAAAATATAAGGGGGTCTGAATACTCTCCGTACACACTGTATATATATGGTGTATGACGTGTTTACTTTTAAAAGTAGTTTTTTTTACGATTTAGCTCACCAGGCGCAGTATTTGATCAAAAAAATACAGTAAAGGCAGTAATATTGTGACATTTTATCACAAATTACTATGTGTTTTCTATTGTAGTGTATTTTAAAATGTCATTTATTCCTGTGATACAAAGATGAATTTTCAGCATCATTACTCCAGTCTTCAGTTTCACATGATCCTTCAGAAATCATTCTGATATGCTGATTTGCTGCTCAATTAACATTTCTTATTATTATGTGACCAACAGTTGTTTTTTTGGAAAACATGATGCATTTTCAGGATTTTTGATTAATAGAAAGTTCAAAAGAACAGCATTTATTTGAAATAGAATCTTTTGTTGCATTATAAAATTTTTACTGTCACTTTTAATCAATTTAAGGCATCCTTGCTGGAAAAAAAAACAATATATATATTTTTTTAAACATTGCAATTGACACAAAAGAGGAAAGCAAAAATCATATATTATAAATATCTTACATTAAATGAAACTGTCTGTCTCGTTTACAGGGAGGAGGAAGACTGCAGATATGCACAGAGGATCCAGGAGGAGCTCCAGAGGTGTGCAGAGGAGGCCAGGAGGCGAGAGAAAGAGGATGAGGTGTGTTTCATCAAAACATGACAGATAAACCTGCAAAAACAGATCAAACTAGATTCTTATGTTTTCTGAAGTAAATGTAAGTGATGCTCTAAGTGGTTGCTCACTGTTACAGTTGAAAATAGTGGCAGTATCTTTGAATTATTTGTATAAATATCTGATAATGCATGCTGATGTTCTTTCGTATTTAGATCTGTGATTATAATTATGTGTTTGTTATCATAAAATTTGCTTCTGTAGCTCAGATGTTGCTACATATTCATTGTAGAATTAAAAACAGGCAATGTCTCAATCAAAGAGGATTGGCTCTTTTAACTGATCGCCATCTTGAATTTTTCCAATTCATATCTATATGAAAAATTTGATATTGTTTTACATTTCTTACTGTCGCTGATCAAATTCAACTCAATATGCCTCATATACAACCACAGAAATGCACTTAAAAATACACAGTACACTGTCAAAAGCTGTAAATAAAGATTGTTGGAGTGCCTCCAGAAAGGTGTTTTGCTCTTTGCTCTGTTGTCATTCTTTGATAACAAAGAATGGAATATATTTTAGGTCAAAAGTAATCTAAGGCTGCGTTTACACTGGCACAAAAAATCCGATCTTTCGCTCACATCTGACACCGATCGGAATTTGTTGCACACGTGTATAACACAAAAACCCGCACGAGATCCGATTTTTTTGCATCCGATCTGAGCCACTTCCAAATGTGTATTTTAATCGGATACACATCTGATATCTGGACGTCCGACCTACGTCTAAACACACATATCCGAATCCCCACAGAACTCCCAATGCGAGGGCGACAACGTTGCTCATAAAGATTTTTAATGGCGTTTAAATCACTGCTGTATGCGCTCGCATTTTATTGAGATGGAAACTTTTTATAGGTAAGAAATTGCACATTCAGGAGCTGGTTTTCAACCACCGCCCCGTGAATTTTGAAAATACAACAGCTAAAAGCTACATATATTTCTCAGCAATGAGGTGATAACTGACAAGCTTGTTTGCAATGCTTCACAATCACTCGCTCGCACTTGGGTGCATGCATTCGTTCGTTCGTTCTCTCTCTCCTTAATTAATTTGAATTCATTTCAATAAATATCTTTATTTCACTAAAGAATTCTACCTCTAACGAGCTGTAGATAAAATAGTCTAACAAATTAAAATTAAAATTTTCCGATCTTTATTTGTTCAGTCAGATTTTGTGCTGCAAAAAATCCATGACAGACGTTGTCCATGCTGGCAAATAATAATAAACTTATTTAATTATATAAATAAGTTTAATAGCACGGCCATTCAAAACCCGAGGGTCATGTGCATAGTAAAGCGATCACTGCAGACAATCCTTTTGGGTGGGAATTAATGTAAACACAGATATCGGATACCAGTCGTGTCTAAAGTGAATGTAAACAGATGTGCCAAAAAATCGGATATGGTCAAAAGATCGGATCTGTGCATTAAGACTTGCAGTGTAAACGCAGCCTAAAAGTAGTCCTAATACCTTACTTATATGTGTAATCCAATAGATTACGTTACAATTTCCATTGTGTAATTTGTAATCAGTAACAGATTACAATTGGTAAGTAATCTACACGGCACTGTCTGTTGTGAATTTTCTGTTGTCTCATGTTAATCTGATTAAAACACTTGTGTAGAGTGGTGGTTGTGTAGAGATGCTTTTGCAGAGAAGAATAAAGGAGAGAAAGAACATAAAAGATAGAAGAGAGTGAGAAGACTGAGGCCCGTGTCGGATCTTGCACTCTGATATCCATTGGCTTCAAGTATTCTATTATGTCTTTTATTTAGCTGTTGGGCGACATTTCTGTCGCCTAAAGAAGCAGCTTTGTCATCTTTGTTGTCAGGAGTGGTTTTTGAAAGTGGTGACGAGGGGTTTGTCCCTGAGGAGGTGGATGTTATCTGGGAGGCCATGTCCCGCCGGATGCTTTAGTGGTGAAACAGTGAGGTTCTGTATTTGTGGGAAGACCTATTTACAAGAGGCTTTTGGAGGCAGTCTGTCTGGAGCCCTTTGGAAAGACGTCTTGAGGAAGTAATGCTCCATAGTACTCTGACTTGATTAAAGAGACATACTGACCCGAAACACACTACCGGTCGAAAGTTTGGGATCAGAATGATTTTTAATGTTTTTTACAGAGTGGCTTATGATTAATCAAGGGGATTTATTTTATGAAAAATACAGTAAAACTGTAATATTGTGTAATATTATTACCATTTAAAATAACTGTTTGCTATTTATATATATTTTAAAATTTCATTTATTCCCGTGATGGAAAGCTGAATTTTCAGCATAATTCCTCCAGTCTTCAGTGTCACATGATCCTTCAGAAATCATTCTAATATGCTGATTATTACAGGGGGAACTGTTGTGCGGATTAATTTTTTTTTTTTTCAGGATTCTTTGATGAATAAAAAGTTAAAAAGAACATTTATTTTGAAATAGAAATCTTTTATAACAATCTACACTACAGTTCCAAAGTTTGGGTAGTACATTTTATTATTTGTTTTAAAGAGAATAAAATTATTCAGCAAAGATGTGTTTCAAGTGTTTATTCTTAAGGTGATCGCCAAAGATGATATTGTTAGAAAAGTTATATTTGAAAAGAATGGGTTCTTTTAACTTTTATTATCAAATATCCGGAAAAAAGAAAAAAATATGTTGCAGCACAACTGTTGCCGACATTGACAATTCTAATAAATCAGCATATTAGAATGATTTCTGAAGGATCATGCAACACTTTATACTGGAGTAATGGCTGATGGAAATCAGCTTTGCATCACAGAAATAAATTATATTTTACAAGGATATTAAATAGAAACCATTATTTTATATTGTTATAACATTTTGCAAGATTACTGTTTTATTTCTGTATTTTTGATCAAATAAATGCAACCTTGATGAGCAGAAGAGACTTCTTTAAAAAACCTTACAGTCTTACGGATCCCAAACTTTTGACCGGTAGTGTATGTCTGGCTTTGATATTTTGTATTTAATGCGATAACAAATTATTGATTTTGTCCACTAGTTCCAGATTTGGAAACTTTACGGACCCAAAACTCCAAATGTTGCCTTTAATCTCTCTTGTCCCAGTGTTAATTAAGATTTATTATTTTTACATTAAGGTGATCAGATTTGAAAAAATAGAAACTGGGAACATTTCTTAGTTCAATTAATTAAAAAAAACCCGGAGACATCACATTTTTGGATTGCTTTTAACTGCTGTGGGTTCCATAAACTATTATTATAATTATTAATTATTATTATACTTGTAGGTCAGACTAACCCTAACTGGTTTTAATTTCAATTACATTTTGCACCATTTGCACCATTGCAAATAGCGGACAGTTTAGCAAAATCATGACTTTACAAAAATACACTGCTAAAATAAATGAGAACAAATGCTTAAAAATAAACTAAACTTCGAATTGTAGCAAAAGCATTTTGTTTGGCCTTCCGGAAGTAGATGCATTTATGAATCTTTAAGATTACTTACAACAGAACAGCAATGCATTTTATGGACGACCGTTTCATGAACCTAGGAGAGGAGGTAATCTGACTTTGCTATGACAATCTGGCGCTTCTTAATCAGCTACTGTTTTGTTATTAGTTGTAGTATTTGCTATTGACTGTTCAAATGAGGAGTTTGGCGCATCGTGTGTGTGTGTGTGTGTGGTGGGTGTGTGTGTGTGTGTGTGTGTGTGTGTGCGTGAGCGAGCAAGCCAGAGAGAGAGAGAGTGCGAGGAGAGGGGGAACATCCACAGTGGAGTCACGCTGTCGTAACCGTGGCTTGTGTATGGCAAACACATACCAGCTTCATCACTGTTTCTGTCACGTGACTCTGTTCCCCTTTTTGGTTCTGTCTTTACATTTATTTTGAAGATGAAGCTCGCGATTATGGGTAAGGGGCGTTACATTTCCGACGAATGCTTGCGGTGTTCGGCCAATCACAATGCACTGGGTCAATGCACTGGGTAAGATGGCGTTCAGAGCAGACTGCGCTTGTCGGAAGGAGGGACTTTGTAGAAAACGAAGCGTTTGAGAGAGGCGGGGCATAGAGGACCTACAATAATGTACAGTATTTGAAAAATAATGTGTTTTTTGAACATTAAAGCATGTCAACATATTCTGTTACACCAAATACACAAAATAATGATCTTTAAAAAAGCATCATATGACCCCTTTAAGATTTTTATTTGGGCTTTTTTTTTTTTCTTTTTTTTTTTTTTTTTTTTTTACAGTTTTCTGGTTGATTAGCAGGTTATTTACAGGGTGTTTTGAACATGCTGTTAAATGGGGACACACAGAAAAACTGAAAATGGTCATGTGTGGTCATCCTATTTTACATCAGGTACTTTGGAGGTTTTTGTTTTTCTGCTAACGGTTTGCAGCCTGTGTGCTTCAACAGAAGAGGACGTCCATCAGCACCTGCTCTGTGAGGGTGTTTTTGTTCGATGTGGTGCTGTAGTTGTGCTTGAACACCTGGTGTTGACTGTCCTCTCTGCCTAGCGGTGACCGTATTAGATTGCAGATGGAGCGGGGTAGTGGAGTAGAAGAGATTGCTGGTAATTGACTGTGAACAGAGTCTATCTGTGTATGTCCAGTGGAGCTGTAACACCCTTCCTTATTCTGCACGTAAAATCAGCTTTCTAGTATTGGCTAAATGTAGCCATCTATATCTTGACACTTTATTGGTGTTCTGGCAATTACTGGTGATATTTGCCTAGAATGACATCTTTATCTGTGGGACCTCTGTCAACACTGTCAACTATTTTAACACAATGCCAGCTTCACAAGTCAGAAAGCTCATAGCACACAAGAGAGGAACACTTTTGGCAAGGCAAGTTTATTTAGATATATCTTATATATTAATTATATGCAATTAATTCCAATAATTGCATAATGATGATATAATATGACTGAACAAAATTATAAATGAAACACTTTGTTTTTGCCCCCATTTTTCATGAGCTGAACTCAAAAGATCTAAGACTTTTTCTATGTACAAAAAAGGCCTATTCTCTCAAATAATTGTTCACAAATCTGTCTAAATCTGTGTTAGTGAGCAATTCTCCTTTCCCGAGATAATCCATCCACCTCACAGGTGTGGCATATCAAGATGTATATAGGACAACAGGATTAGTCCAGCCACAGGTGTGCCTTAGCTGGCCACAATAAAAGGCCACTCTAAAAGGTGCAGTTTTATCACACAGCACAATGCCAGAGATGTTGCAGGTTTTGAGGGAGCGTGCAATTGGTATGCTGACTGCAGGAATGTTCACCAGAGATGTTGCCTGTGAATTGAATGTTAATTTTTCTACCATAAGCCGTCTCCAAAGGCACTTCAGAGAATTTGGCAGTACATCCAAACCGGCCTCACAACCGCAGACCACGAGTAACCACACCAGCCCAGGACCTCCACATCCAGAATCTTAACCTATATATTATAGATATATATACTGTATATATTTACATTGTCATTTAGCAGACGCTTTTATCCAAATGACTTACAAATGAGGACAATAAAAGAAGTCAAAACTAACAAACGATACACACAAAATATATAAACCAATAAATTAATATTATATATACATATAAATTATATATGTTCTATATATGTAATCAGACATATAAAAGTCATTAAAATCAAAACTTAAAATTGACTAAAGAATGAATGAAAACATTAATAAGAATAGAAAATGTAATGTGTGTGTTTATGTATCTGTTTATATATGTGTTTATATGCATTAGATGCATATATTATTTGTGTTAGATTTGTTTGAATGGCAAAGTGAGGAACTCATTTTTCTCTTTATCTGCGTGTTGGATTATGATTATGATTGGACACACACATTCCCGCTTGAGCTCTTCAGGTCTGTGTAACTGAGGGTGAGCCGGTCAGCCACCAGAATGGAAACTCTTTCACCACAGTACCGCACAATGAGAAATGCCTCACCATGCTGCTGAGGGCACGTTGATTGCTGTGGCTTAACTAACCGTGCTTAACTCCTCACCGGTGTGTAAACCCTCAGGTTCAAAACATTTTGCCCCGCTTCAAGACTGGAATACCCATGAGCCCACACAACTGCATCCTCTGATGTTTGTGTAGTAATTGCATTGACTTTCCCATGGGGAATTTTCTGTTTATTTATAAGAAATACAGTACATGCTTTACAGTGGGTAAAAAAAAACCCTTTGGTGAACGTCCAAACATCTTGTTGATCAAAGGTAGGGCCTGACTTGTCTAGACCATCAGCAAAAAAAAGATTAAAATTCTGTCCTTATTTGCCTTAAAACTAAACTCTGTTGGGCTCACAAACCTATCAAATGTAATCAGAAGACTTGGAATATAGTGAATAAATAGGATGGACTACTTTTAAGGTGTCCTTGTTTATACACCCCATGAGTAAATGATGACAGAATATATATTTCAGGATGAACTGGCCTTTTAATAGTGTGACAAAGCATAAGCCTCAATTTCTACATTACTGTCCTCTAGTGGACAAATGAAGTATATACTTCATAGTGTGTGCTTTTTGTCTATTGTTGTTGTTTTTTTTTTTAGTTAAGGAAACCACTTTAAATTAACTTCAAACTAAACTTCACTTAAAAAACATAAAATTACAATGGTCTGCATTTTTAATGTGTGAACTCCCTTCCTGTCTTTATTACCCATATTTAGCCACTCATTTCCTGCTGCTGAAGACATTGGTGTAAAAAAATATTTCCTATTCTATTTAATTCATAAAAGGCCACAAAAACAGGAAAACAATGTATTTGTGACACATTACATGTCAGACCTGTATAATCATATTTTCTGCCAAAATACTACAGTTAATGTTTCTCCAGTTTAGATTTCACGTTGACAAATTCACAAATTCTGAAAGCTGCTTAAATGATCTGATATGAATTTATTTTGATATTACAGTAGCAGTTCTACTTGTGGTTACTGTGGTATTTTGGCGGAAGCTGGTTGTGATCAAGCACTTAGATCAGACAGTTATTCTCAGAGCTGCTGCGTTACAATAAATGTGTTCGCACTCATGTCACATGCGCTGTGCGGTTGTATTCCGTGATGTCAGTGTGTACGTGAGGTCTGAAGGATCACAGGCAAGGTGTCCTGAGAATCGTCTCTGTGGGCGTCACACATATAGTGTGTGTGTAGGTGTGTGTCTGTGTGTGAGCTGTACTTTCTCTTTCCTCCTCTCATCTGTCCTCCACTCTCTGGGTGGTGTCACCTGGTTGTACATGCTGTAAGATAGCTTTTGTTCGAGTGCCTTCGTGTTGAAGTTCACGGCCCACTTTACACCTCTGGTGTGATCTTAACTCAGACCACGATATTATGTGTGTGTGTGTGGTGTGTGTTTTGTGTGTGTGTGTGTGGTGGTTTGTCTAAACAAGGTCATACTTGAATATCACTTTTTTCTCCATCCTGATGCATTAGACTTATATTCAGTTTGGCCATTGTTAAGCCACTTCAGGCCTGTCAATTGTGCATTACAGCTAAGAGTCTATATACATTGTAATATGATATTGTAATATTTAAAAATAATATTGTAATATTTGTAATTATAAAATTACATTATTATTGTTTTCCCTTTATTTTCGTGTGTGTGTATGTGTATATATATATACAGTGGGTACAGAAAATATTCACACCCCCTTAAATTTTTCACTCTTTTTAATATTGCAGCCATTTGCTAAAATCAAAAAGTAAATTTTTTTTTCTCATTAATGTACACACAGCACCCCATATTGACAGAAAACCCAGAATTGTTGACATTTTTTGCAGATTTATTAAAAAAGAAAAAAAACTGAAATATCACATGGTCATAAGTATTCATATTGCTGTGACACTCATATATTTAACTCATGTGCTGTCCATTTCTTCTGATCATCCATGAGATGGTTCTACACCTTCATTTGAATCCAACTGTGTTTGATTATACTGATTGGACTTGATTCGGAAAGCCACACACCTGTCTATATAAGACCTTTACAGCTCACAGTGCATGTCAGAGCAAAATGAGAATCATGAGGTCAAAGGAAATGCCTGAAGAGCTCAGAGACAGAATTGTGCAAGGAACAGGTCTGGGCAAGGTTACAAAAAAATTTCTGCTGCATTTAAGGTTCCTAAGAGCACAGTTGCCTCCATAATCCTTAAATGGAAGACTTTTGGGACAACCAGAACCCTTCCTAGATCTGGCCGTCTGGCCAAACTGAGCTATCGGGGTTCTCCTTGGTGCCTTGGTGAGAGAGGTAAAGAAGAACCCAAAGATCACTTTGGCTGATCTCCAGAGATGCAGTCGGGAGATGGGAGAAAGTTGTAGAAAGTCAACCATCACTGCAGCCCTCCACTAGTTGGGGCTTTATGGCAGAGTGGCCTGATGGAAGCCTCTCCTCAGTGCAAGACTCATGAAAGCCCGCATGGAGTTGTGAGGTGGTGAGAAATAAGATTCTCTGGTCGGATGAGACCAAGATAGAACTTTTTGGCCTTAATTCTAAGCGGTATGTGTGGAGAAAACCAGGCACTGCTCATCACCTTTCCAATACAGTCCCAACAGTGAAGCATGGTGGTGGCAGCATCATGCCGTGGGGGTGTTTTTTTCAGCTGCAGGACAGGACGACTGGTTTGCAATCGAGGGAAAGATGAATGCGGCTAAGCACAGGGATATCCTGGACGAAAAACTTCTCCAGAGTGCTCAGGACCTCAGACTGGCCGAAGGTTTACCTTCCAACAAGACATTGACCCTAAGCACACAGCTAAAATAACCAAGGAGTGGCTTCACAACAACTCTGTGACGGTTCTTGAATGGCCCAGCCAGAGCCCAGACTTAAACCCAATTGAGCATCTCTGGAGAGACCTAAAAATGGCTGTCACCAACGTTTACCATCCAACCTGACGAACTGGAGAGGATCTGCAAGGAGGAATGGCAGAGGATCCCAAATCCAGGTGTGAAAAACTTGTTGCATCTTTTCCCAAAAAGACTCATGGCTGTATCAAAAGGGTGCTTCTACTAAATATTTAGCAAAGGGTCTGAATACTTAGGACCTTGTGATATTTAAGTTTTTCTTTTTTAATAACTCTGCAAAAATGTCAACAATTCTATGTTTTTCTGTCAATATACGGGGTGCTGTGTGTACAGTAATGAGGGAAAAAAATTAACTTAAATGATTTTAAGCAAATGGCTGCAATATAACAAAGAGTGAAAAATTTAAGGGGTCTGAATACTTTCCGTACCCACTGTATATCTATACACACCACACGCACACACCACAGTTTTCTTCTGGTCCTCGCGAATCTGATTGGCTGAAAAGCCCTTTCCAGCGGTGTTATATTCTAGTGATAACAGCACTTTAAATCCCCTTGGTTACCCTATATGTTATAGATAATACTGTTTTTGTGTCACGGAATGTAGTTTTAAAAGGTTTTTAGGCGAGAATGTACTTGTTTAGACTTCAAATATGAGGTTTGTTAATTGCGATATTGCTAGATATACAATAGAATATCAGCTTCACCTTTCTGGAGATGTGAGTTCCACATTTGTTTTGGATAAACTCTCAATGGCAGTCTTTGGTCTTATTATCTATTTTTGTTTGTTCCAGAGAAAATTTGGTTTGGCTGAGTGCAAATTCATTACTTTATGTTGTCCTCTTTTTTATTTACACACTTGTGCCTCAACGTTGTATAATGCAATACATGTTTTTATTGCTCATATATATATATATATATATAATATATATTATATATATATATAGAGTGTGTGTATATGTATATATTTATATAATATTATATTCAATATATATATAATTATATATATAGTGTATATATTTTATCTTGAAAAAAAAATGTATCTGAATTGTGAGATATAAACTTGATCCAATGTAATAATTCTGAGAAGGAAAGTAAGAATTGTGAGATGGAAAAGTCTAAATGACTTTTCAGTTTCAGTAATGATTTTTATTAAGCTTGTTTCCACCAAAAGATAATTGCAACTCTTTATCTCACAGTGCAGATATTCTTGCATGCTGATGGAAAAAAAGTCAAAAACTGTCCAGGTTAAACTAGAATTGCAAGATGAAACTCGCCAATTTCTAAGAACGGCTGAATTGTGAGATAAAAATAAATTTTTTATCCCGTGGAAGAAACTAGCTTTCATAGAAATCAATGTACAGTATTACTAAATAATACATGTTATTGGTTTTATTGTGAACGATCTGTGAACGTTAAAGAAATAAATGCAAAAAGTAACAGCTTTCCTTTTCAGCTGATGCCACCAAGCCTTCTTATTAACTTTTCACAATCCAATCAATTCCCAATGAATGAATCCCAGAAGTCGGTTTTATTATTGAATGTGTGTAAATTGGTTTCTGAACAGGAAATCGCTAAACAGCTACAGGAAGAAGAAGAAATGGAGATGAGACGGCAGAGGGTTGCTGCTGGTGACAATGACGGTGTTTCTCCACTCTGTGAAGGTAACTGTTTTTTCTCACAAATGCTTGATGTGAATGCAGGCATCACATGTTGCACAACTGGTTTTGGTCTCCCTCCGTCAGGTTTGGGAATCTGGGAGCAGGTGCTTCAGGACGCTGAGCTGGCCCGTAGACTTCAGGAGGAAGAGGATATGCTGCCTCACAGAGAGGTACATTATATTGAACGCATTTTATTTGCTTACACAGACACTTGATGTCTACTACTCGAATCCAGCTTGATTTCGGACCAGTTTTGGGTTCGTTTTTTGATCTATACCTTCAGGTTTGTGCAGGCTTTGGTACCTGTATTACTTTGTTTTTAGAGATTGTGAGTGTCTGTGCATTGGTGGCTTCAGGTTTGGGTTTGCCTCAGTCTTTGAATTTGACAGTATCTGAAGGAAATTTGATTTGAAATTAAAATCTAAAATTTAATTTTAAGTGACGTGACGTGACATGTGGCTAAGTATGGTTACCCATACTAGGTATTAGTGCTCTGTGTTTAACCCATCCTAAGTGCACACACACAGCAGTGAACACACACACACCGTGAACACACACCCGGAGCAGTGGGCAGCCATTTATGCTGCGGCACCCTGGGAGCGGTTGGGGGTTCTGTGCCTTGCTCAAGGGCACCTCAGTTGTGGTATTGAAGGTGGAAGAGAGCACTGTACATTCACTCCCCCCACCTACAATTCCTGCCGGACTTGAGACTTGAACTCGCAACCTTTGGGTTACTCTCTAACCACGACTTCCCCTAAAAGAGCCTTTGTCAGAAGTAGGATGCAGTCCTCTAATATACCAGTGTTGTTATTGTTAGCCAAAACTATTAAAATATGGTTAATTGAAATAAAAAACCTTCATAAATAAATATTAGATGAGAAACTTCAACTTAAAAAACTGTCTTTTTGTTCAGCAGTTTCCTCAGAGCTCTGGGTCAGAGGTGGACTTCATTGCGGCCCAGGTAGCACAAGATGAGGTAAAAACATCATCAGAATAACTGGACTGATAAACAGATTGAAAACAGTTGTAATATACAGCTCCATATTTGCTTGTAATGGCGATTATAACATTAAACATCAAAGGTTTAAACTACTACTTCTTGATTCTCAAACGTCTAAGTAAATATCAGCTGTGATGTCGCCCCAAATCTCTGTAACTCTGCTGTACATCAATGCTAATCAGGAGATCGCCCACTACATGCAGCGCCATCAGAGAAGAGTCGAAAACAGACCACAAGACCTAGAGATCCAGACCAGACCTGCTGAACCAAGAGATGAAGGAAATACCACAACCAGGAAGGTCTGAATGAACCGCATTCATTTAATGAAAACACAACACACATAAAAATATGATTACAGCACAAGATGATTTTCCTGATAAACTCAAGCATCTTATTGCTTTTATAGAAGAGTTCTGCAAAGTAAAACATGTAAAAGCATAAACATTTCCAATATACGTTTCTGTATTATATGGCTTTTTTATGAACCAAATGGAAGCTTATTTTCACCACAGGATAAAAAAATTATTTAATTGACTTCATATCTTGCAATTCTGACTTTTTGCTCAGAATTGAAAGTTTATGTCTTGGAATAACAAGTTATAAGCTCACAACTGCAAATTAATTAACATATTGTAATTCTGAGAAGAAAAGTCTGAATTGTGCAATTCTGAATTTATATCTCACAATTCTGGCTTTTTTCTTAGTATTACCCTTTTACATTTTATATTCCATTTTGTAAATTGCCTTTGCTAATTGTTTAACTTTTTCCACTTAGTTGATGTGGAAAGACATTCAATTTGCATTTTGTTTCACATTTCTGTTTTGGTGTAAATGGACATTTTGTGATTTTGTTTCACCGTTTGGGCCATGTGGTCTTCAATTTCAGGCTCTTCAGATGTTGCGAGAGAGGCTGAACTCAGACGGACTGCATTCACCTGTGGAAGAGGAAGACTACACCATCGAGAACCATCTTGCAAGCCCATCATGCACTGCGCTGTGAGTCACACGTTCTTTATCACACATTCACACATGTGCTGTTTCTCAAGAACGCCTTTTAACACTCACTGTATCTTTGCACTTCATCTCTGTTCAGTCGAAACCAACACATACACAATATTGCAGAGGAACTGGACCCAACGTTCAAGGCTAGAAAGCGCGAGAGCCAAATTTCCACCAGCCCCCCGTCAGGTATGTGCACACTGTTATATAATAGGAAAGTTCAATATATAGTATGTATTTGTGCCACATCAGCAGCCGTTTCCTGTTTTTTCAGCAGGTCTATGTTTGGCCCCTCGTAACCCGCACAGTATCTTTTATGACTATTTACCAGAGCCCACCTTCATACCGCCAACTAAACGGCAGAGCGACAAAGCAGGACGTCACAAAGCCAAAGACAAGAAAGAGAACTGTAAGCAACAGTGAACATGTGACTAACTTAGTGTTGTCTTTTGAGTGTCTAAACAAGTATTGTATAATCCAATTGAAGGACATCACACAACATGATGGCACCAAGGGAGATGTACATAATTAATGATAAACACTAAAATACATTGAGTCAAAGTTACTTCATTATATGAAGAGTTCATTGATAATTTTCAGAAATCATGTTTTTTTTATTGCGCATTCCAAGTAATTTCAATCAAACTGCAGTTGGGTTGTTTTGATTAAGTAATAATCACTTTTTTACAAAATTAAAGTTCATTGAAAGTATGTTTTTTTTACATATTAAACATTTGTTTTATAGCAAAAGCAGATAACTCCATCAGTCGTTTTTTGGCAAAAGCAGATAACTCCACATTTCATGTTTTAGAGTTAAAAAAAAAAACACTCGTTTAATCTTTGTAATCTCCTCAGATGACAATGTAGATGCCTGACAAACATTGTTGTTGTTGTGATCATAAACTGTATGGATGTCATTACACGCAATACACCGATCTTTTCCCTCATTATTGTAACGCGCTGCTTTTGCAGCTTTTATTTTCCTTCTTCACCCTGAAGAAGATGTCACAGGTTCATCAAGTTCGTTGAAATGATCCATCCTCGATCGCTTTTAGTCAGCTTTGACGAAACTCCTCTCAGCTAGCACGTCTTTTCAAAGTGAAAATAGCCTCGTCACCTGACCTGAATACAGCGCTGATTCGCTAAAATTGACTTATCGGCTTCTGTTCAAAAAGCGGCTTCTGCAATAACACGTAAACTCGCGATGCCTTGAAAGTGTACAGAACCGCTTTTTTTGACTAAACGGTTTAGGGTTCATCGCTCTATATTTGGAGATATTCCGCCACGCTATTTTTTTTTTTTTTTAAAGTGCGTTTAGCGTTTGCAAATGAAACTCTTCATATGGTGATTTAAAACCTGTTTGCAAATGTTTTGCAGTGACATGTGTGTACAACATGTCATTTTTTAATCTCTGTTGCTAATTGTACCCCTCAATAACGAACACTGGCAGAACAGAGTGCTGGAGGGATGAGTTAGTTTTTTGTGGCCAAAGCTCAGAAATGAGTTTCAATTTTAGCAGCATGTTTCCTGGGTCCGTCGTAGTGGGGTTTTGGTTACAGGCAGGGTAGGCGATTTCAGAGACTAGCATAGCAAGCTAGCTTTGAAAGGATAGATCCCACCCTCCCTGCAATCACTCTCCAAAGCACGCCTCCCTCCAAAACCATGACCCGCGCACGAGGCAGACAAGGCTACCCAGCGACACTATTGAGAGACGGCGTTGGTAGAGGGTCAGATTACCTCATGTCTCATTCACCGGTGAGAAAACATATTACAATAAAAATGCCTTCCATTCTCACTCGGTCTGCAATAGTGTAATGGAACGCGCTGATGACGTATCATGTCTGCGCGAACAGGGTGAGCAGAGGTTTGCAAGTACATCTGTTGACAGGCAGCTAGAACAGCCTATTGTAGCCCTTGGGAAATGATAGCGACTGAGGGAAATGATTGGATGAACACTTTATGGTCCTAAACCTTCCGCAGACGATATAAATACATTTAGAGCACTTAAAGGGTTAGTTAACCCAAAAATGAAAGAAGATGAACAAAGGCCTTACGGGTGTGGAGCGTCATGATGGTGAGTAATTAATGACAGATTTTGTTTAGTTGACAAATCACCTACCCTGCCTTTAAATGCCTGTATTAAAGATTTTTTCATCTTCAGGTATTTGTTTAGTCATTTAATAAGATCTTTAACTAAATGTTTTGTAAAAACTTACAAAAGAAAAGTTAATTGAAGGAGAAGACACCATATATCTTGTATTTTTTATGTTTGCATAATGCCTTATTTCTGCTATTTTTGTGTTGTGCTGCACAATCACCTTATTTCAGCATTTTCCAAGTGCGCATTTGTTTTGGAAATATGTGTTCCTCATTTTCAGTTCTTAAAAAAGAGCCGCAAATCTGTGTTTACTGATATTATTGGGACGCATTCATCTGAAGGTCAGAGGTCAGAAAAGACCCTGAGAAAGTCTTTTACCAGAATGTGAAGATTCAGGGTTTTTGCAGTTGGAAATTCGGTGGATTTGAATTAATGCTATGCAGGGGAATTCTGATGGTGTTGAAATAAAATATCAAACACTGTCACATCCTGACAGCCCACAGAATTTCAGTGCAGAGGTCTCTGCACCCCCCACACACACTGTAACCTTTTGTGCATGTGTAGCACGGTGATGACATCAGCCGCATGAACGCCTCTCTTTTCAGAAAGGCTAAAGAGCAGCTGAATTCATACTGAGTTTGCAGATCTCATATTTGAGGATTTCTTTTTTCTTTTTCGTATTATGTTAACATCTTTTCATAATAAAAGTCATCAGAGCACATTTTGAGCATGAATGCCTCTTTTCTTTTCCTCTTTTCTTAAATGACAAAAGACAACTGAGCTTGTATGACGGTTGAAGGTCTCATTTTTTAAGATTTTTTTTCTCTTTTGTAATATGTGTTAACATCTTATAGGCCTGCGCTTTCATAATAAAAGTCATCTGGGCACATCCTGAGCAATGAATATTTCTCTGTTTTGAAAGGCTAAAGAGCTGCTGAACTCATACCGAGTTTAAAGGTTTAATATTTGAGGATTTATTCTTCTTTTTTGTAATATGTTTTCATAAAACTCATCGGAGTACATTTTGAGCATGAACACCCCTTTTCTTAAATGGCAAGTGGACAACTGGTCTCATATTTGAGAATTGTTTTTCTTTTTTTGTACCACGTGTTAACATCTTAGATGTTTTCATTATAAAAGTCATTTGAGTAAATTGAGCAAGGTTTGATTCTGAGTGGTAAACAATTTTAAGTACAAAATGTATTGTTTCAGAGCATGGGCTTAATATGAAAACATTCAACAACATCTTAAATATACTTCAGCTGCTTTAATGGCAACAAAATTCACAAACATTATGAATACAGTATTAACGACAGGATTCCAGTAGAATACAGTAAATAAATTACACATTACATAGACATTATACATATAACTACAAATGAATGCTCATTTATGTTCAGCTTGCTACACAACACAAGTTCATGCTTCCAAAGGGCCGATATCATGTGAGACTAGCGAGGCCGTCGAACTCTGATTGCTGCTGCCGCCGCGTTCCTGCTGAGGAAAACAGAAGCTGGGCTCATCAAGAAGAGACACTTGAGTCTGTCCTCCTGAAAGACACGCAGAAAAACATGGTTGTGTTAGGAAACATATATGCTGAATAACTGAAGAAAACACACAAATATCTTTACCTGCAAGAGTTTCCTTTTCAATATGGGGTTTATGAGTGGCCTTTCTTCTTCTCCACTCCAGGAAGAGGATTGTAGAAACAGGTATCACTAAGCAGATGAGCGCGAAGATGATGAGAATAGCAGCAGTGATCTCTGTAGCGAAGAGCAACAATGAGTCAATCACTTGAAATGCCCTTTAAAGATGCTAAAGGAAACCAAATTTATGGTTTTACATCTGTTACAAGGCAACCTCTTATCCTCTTAAAAAGTAATATCTTAGGTCATGCAACTGTTCAGCAAAAGTGAATGAATAATAATAGTTTTTTAACAAATTATAACAGGTCAAATTCATGAAAAATGTAGGTACACTTTAAATAATCCATATGAATTTCGAACGAAAGACCCGTTCAGGGTGTTCAGAATCCTTCTGTGTTGTCAGGGCCCAGTGTTATCCGTGAGGTCAGTTTGAACATGTGGTCGTTATTATGCCCACTTTTGCTATTTATTTCTGTCATACTTACTGCTTTCTGCGTCACTTCCTGGCAACACTTTTGGTTTGGTATCTTAAAAGAAGAAAGATCTTGCAGTCAGATTCATATTAGTTATTAACAGGTAAAATTCATGAAAAAAATGTAGGTACAATTTCAATAATTCATATGAATTTTGAACGAAAGACCCGTTCAGGGTGTTCAGAATCCTTCTGTGTTGTCAGGGACCAGTGTTATCAGTGAAGTCAGTTGGTCCTTATTATGCCCACATATTTCTCTGCTATTTATTTCTGTCATACTTACTGCTTTCTGCGTCACGTGCTGGCGACACTGTTGGTTTGGTATCTTCAAAGAAGAAAGAGCTTGCAGTCAGATTCATATTAGTCATTATTAATATAAATAGACTGATTAGTTATCTCTGTCCAGACTCACTTGTTGAATTGGGCTGCTGTCCATTACCAGACTCTTTAATGCAGCGAAGGCATTTGTCATTTGCACATCGATATCCCGGTATACACTCACAAACTGTGTTACTGCTGGCGGTGCAATTCACCTTCACCCGCATTTTAGCTGGAGTAGAGGAGAGGAGCGAGACTTCATCAAAACACAAGCAGCAACATTCACAGCACTGCTCCAGTTTTCAAATCTGAATCCTATCTGTTACACTTGACATGATCAGCACAGAACCAAACGCCTCACTCTGAACACACTCCCGGAGCAGTGGGCAGCCATTTATGCTGCAGCGCCCGGGGAGCAGTTGGGGGTTCGGTGCCTTGCTCAAGGGCACCTCAGTCGTGGTATTGAAGGTGGAAGAGAGCGCTGTACATTCACTCCCCCCACCTACAATCCCTGCTTGTACGAGACTCGAACTCGCAACCTTTGGGTTACGAGTCCGACTCTCTAGTCATGATGACAAAACCCCAACACACAATTTCATGAAGATAAAATTTCCAATTTTTGGGTCAGTCTAAACTATGGAAATGAAATGGTAATTGTGACTTTTTAATCTCACAATTGTGAATTTTTTCTCAAAAGACCCATGAGAAAACCACATATATATACCACACATATATTATATATAATGATATACACCAAAGAATTACCAAAGAATTAAATAATGACGTTACTCTCACAATTCTGCTTTTTTAAACTAGCAATTCGAGAAGAAATCCGAATTGTAAAATATAATTCATATTGCAAGAAAAGTTCCAAATGTGAGGTTAAAGTCGCAGGGCCTTTTTTATATTCCTGGCGACCAACAAGATGTTTTTTTTTTTTCTTTGAAACTGCGATTTTAAGTCTCGCATTCAGTTTTTTTTTTTGTTCTAAAGAAGTCTGAGATTATTAAGAATTATATAGTTTATATTAGATGTTACAGAATATATCGTTTATTTGTGCAATTCAGCAGACTTTTCTTCTCAGCGTTGCAGTCAAGTTAAAACAGTTGTGATATGTGGCCTTTATACTGTATATAGATATATATATATATATATATAGTATATTACATATACTGTATATATCTAGGTATTTGTAGTCCTCCAATAGCCAGAGTGCAAGAGTCTGTGGCTTGGCTTCTGTAGCATGCTGAGTCAAAGGTGTTAAACCAGTGTGGTAAAAGAAACTCCTGCTCAAGCAAGTTCGAAGACTTGCTAAAATACACAGAGACAGACAACAGGTTAAACACTGCCAGTGTTTTTACAGGAAGGAGGAATTTGATGGAATGTTCGGGTTTCTTCTCGACAGGTAAACTGCAACCTGATAAAGCCCTTTCCATAAGACCCACCCAAACCTCTAAGCATACTGGGGATTTTGGGAAAATAATCGGAATTTGTCAGTAAAGGGCTCTTTTGGCATTTGTATGGTGATGCGCAGGACACATGGACATGCGGCAGTATCAGACATCTTGGATGTGAGTACTGGCTGAACATCAGTTAAAAAGAAAAAATATATTCATTAAATGCTGTACCTGAACTACACTGCTCACAGATCTTACACATCCACTCGTATGTGCTGGTGGTAAAGGTGCCTTTTTCACAGGGAGTACATAAAGTGTTTGGATCTGACCCACAGGTAGACACACGACGGTTTCCTGCAACAAACACACACATACACTTTGAACATCTGGAAATGAATAAAGATTTAGTATTAAAATAAATAAACAATAAAACATTGAGATATAAATGGATGAGGACTATTTAATATTAGGCACCGGCTCTAGTCGACTAATAAATTAATGAATGGCATGAGTGACTCAAGAATTAGAAATGTATAGTTTGTTTTTGATTATGCTTATTTGTAGTAAGAAAAACTAATTTAATTAACGTAATTAAAATAACAAGTTAATAACATCATCACAAGTGGACTTTTGAACATATCCTACATCTGATGAAGTTTCCTTATGGTGACGATTACGCATCTCTGATGCACGATAATCAAATCGAAAGTAAACCTTGATATGCATCTTGAGGATGAATGAGTCCTTCAGATGTGGTTTTTATCACATGATCACACTTTATCATGAAGGGAAACTGAGACACTTTATATCACAGTCTTCATGTGTATTTAAAAGCAGACTAAATACTGTGACCTCTATTTACATTGACTCGAGCGGTGTTGCTTGATAACACACTGCCATCAATATTATCATTTATCACAGTAATTCTGTGTCCAGTTTGGCGGTTTAGTCATTTCGAAACACTTTCTCCATCACAGATCAGTAACTATGTATTCAGTTCTTACATCTGAGCGTCTCATGAAAATATAAAATAGCCTGCATTCAAAAGTATGCATGACAGAAATAAATGGAAATTGTCGTCTGGTTTCCATTTGTTATTTACATTTATTTTTTGGTGTTGCTTTATAACACATTGTTATTAATAGTAATTAAATCATCATTATTTCCATTGAGGAAAAAACCCAGGCATCTCTCTTTACATTACATTTTTTTTTAAAGCTTCATAAAAATATTACATTTTACATCGTACTCTCTAAGAATACCATGGTACCAGGTGTTGTTTTTCCTCTCTTCCTTTGTTTTTCCATCTCTTTTTACCCATGCATTCATACTTTTTCAAATCAATACCGATATATATTTTTTAACCAAAGGCCTCTTCCATAAGCCCCCAGCTTGGGGCTGACAAAAAATCAGTATGAATTCAATCAATTATTTTTTCTTTCCAAAATGTGTATAAAATTATTCCTACCCACAATCATAATCCTTAAAAACATGGATCTTCTACATCAAGCAAAAATAAAATCAAAAAGTTAATATTTATCCATTTTCTTTTCGCAATCATTTTATCCCAAAGCTAATCATTCCTTTTCCAAACTCACCTGGTTTACACTTTGTGCAGCACACATTTTCCTGACTGATGTCAAAGTCCTGACATCCAGATTCCACTCGGTGTCCTGCAGCCAGAGCTAGGACAGCCACAGCCAGGAGCAGTACATAGAGCAGCTTCATCCTCCACGACACGTCTGTCTTACACACTTCACACTCTGACAGATGCTGAGAATAATGATCAGATCTTCTCTAGTGAGCTGCGTCTATGCAGAGTCTGAAGCACTCACACATGAAACCGGATTTGTAGGTTCCTAAACGTCATAAATAAACACACACACACACACACACACACCCCCACACACACAGGCGCATAAAGTGTGTTTGACTAATGACTCGTCAGCTTTCTTTTTTTTTCATAAATGATGATGAGCCAGTTTTAAAGTGCGGGGATAGGGGATATTCCTTTCTCTGCCTTTAGTAATCAAATAATGATATCAAATCATATTTTATGTCAGGGATGATAATATTTCAATGTTTTTTTTCTTCAATATTTAAATCTATTGTCACAAACTTTTTTATATTTCTGTTTAATCTTAGCAGCCCATCCAGACAGATCTAATGATTTAAAGTCAACATGAAATTCAAATTGACTCTAACACTTAAAAGAAATAAAATAAAAATAATAATAATAACAATGGAGCAGGATTTACTTTGAAACATTTTTCACTCAAAAATTGCCAGTAAATTTTCCAAATAATGACAAAGAAACATTAAGTAACACATTGGATTACAGTAAACATACGATTTTGAAGTAGAAAGACAGAGTATTTTATACTTCAGTGTTTTTCTTTTTTACAGTGCATTTATTCATTTATTATTCCTAATCTTATTTTGAATGATTCATCAGTGCATATTATTTCAAAGAAGAAGAAAAAAAATCTAAATTAATAACGTGTTCCACCTTTGAAACAATTGTCCTTTTCGACCAATGGATGGACAAAATTTCATATTGACTTAAAACACAGCATAATTGAATAGAAAGAGCCAGCCTCTAAAATTCTTTGTGGTATTTGATTTTACAAATGTAGTTCAAATGAAGCTATGTCTTAAACGATACGACAGTATAAACAGCTGGCATTTAAATGCAGTGACAGTCCATCACATCTTTCAATAACACATTTAAATCAGGCATATATTAATAGTCTTATTTTTCAAGTGTAACATCATTGCTGATGAATATTTATTTTCTGTAAGCAGGAAAACCCCCTTTTACCTGCAGCCCTGTTTATTACAGTAACATTTACATATTTAAATATGTGGGAATTATTGTAACTCTGGTGATGTCATTGCCTGGGCTTTCCTGCATAACATCAGTGCTCCTCCTCACTTCTGTGACTTCTGAACGGAGCCCTCCATGTTTCCCTCTGCAGGCCAAACTGGGGAGTTCTGAAACCCGGTGCAAACACACTAGGCATGCTCCTCAGCAGTCCAGATTTAATCTCATCGTTTCGCTTTTTCATAAGTGCCAGAGCTGGAGTCAAGGGCAGGTTATCACAGTTCTGAAAGACAATAGCAGTAGGTCATTTCTTAGGGTTCTAAAGGAACATCAGGCTCACTTAATGACTTTGAGTGTGAGAAAATAAAATAATTTTTTTTTTTTAACATTTTGAAATGAAATGAAATTTGATTTATATTACATTTAAATACAATTCTAGGATGATGAACTTATGATTAAGCATTAACAATGTAATTAATGTTATTGCCTTAATAATGTACATGACCAATCCTACAATAGCAAGAGATTTTGATAAACGATCACAGTAACGTAATGTTTAATTTAAAATGTATGTGTTGTTGTTATACACTACCATTCAAAAGTTTGGGGCTGGTAAAAAGAAGTCTCTTTGGCTCAACATTTATACAGTAAAAACAGCAATATTATACAATATTATTACAATTTCAAATAACTGTTTGCTAATTGAATATATATTTGAAAATGTAATTTATTCCCGAGTCATTACTCCAGTCTTCAGGTTCACACGATCCTTCAGAAATCATTCAAATATACACAGATTTTTCTGCTCAAGAAACATTTCTGATTATTATAAATCTTGAAAACAATTGTGCTGCTTATTTAATTTTATTTTTTGAAATTGTGATACATTTAAATACATTTATTTCAATGTAACGGTGTAGTATTTAATGTAATTTTGTAATCAACTTTGTAATCAATTTATTTCAGCCACTTATGCACACGTATTCATTTCTTTAAATGAGAATTAACTTAAATTATGAACAACTCTACGACCCCTATAAAAACTTTAGTATGCTGTCGCTGTAGCTTGTTGAGACAGTGTGATGTTGTATATTTTAAAAATCGTAGACGTACCGTTTCTTCCCTTCGGGCTTCTGTTGTACATGGATTACTGAAACATGTTTATGAGGAATCAGAGTTATTAAAACTCTGACACAGGCCACAGGATGTCTTGGTTCAGGAACTCAAATTATGTAGATATATAGTACACACCATGTTCCATTAATAATGGTCTGAAATATGCCTGAAATATCAGTGGTAACGTGACTGTTTTTATGACTCTTTTAGGGCTAATTGTATGTTTATCTTTTTTCCCAAAAGCTGCCACATAAAATGCATATGAATGAGAAATCTTGATCTCACTTACGGTGGTTCGAGCGTTTGATGGCATGTCTGAACGCTGTAGATTGAGATCCAGTGTGGATTTGCTGACGCCCGGCGCCTGGTTGTCTGTCCTCTGCTGTCCTGAGGAACTCGCCCCCACTGCCGATGTCCCATGACTGCGGTGTTCTAAAAGATATTGCGCTCAAAGTGCCTGAAAGTCTATGCTCCGGGACACAAGTTCTGACGGCCTTCTGGTGAGGACCGCAAAACAACCACACTATATATATCTACATACATACTCAGAGTACTTAACTATCATATATAATATATATAGACTATTATAAAATATTATCATATGTGTGGCCAACTAAGAATTAAATAATGACTTTTATAATAGTAGTTTTTAATATTTTACACAAAGTTAACATTTAGTGTTAGACTGTGATGTCTGCTCTGCATTATACATACTCCTTATCATCCTATACTCACTACTGCACAAATGATATATTCATATTTAGCAAATTGTTGTCCGCTTATCACTACCATTTAAGGTCATTTTTAGATGTTGTTTCTAATTTTATTGGTGGTGTTTAAAATATTAATTGTTGTTTAAAATTGTCATGAATAATTACTTGGATGAATAATGACTTTTATGATAATTTAATATATTTTTACATTTTGGTTACGTAAAGCTAACATAGTATTAGACAGTAATGTCTGTGCGACACTGCGTGGGCATTTTTTTGTGGCAATATACAAAATAATATCACAAAATATTTATATAATATTTAGCTGTTTATCTCTACACAGTGAGGTCAGTTATATAAATTATGGTTGTTTCTAGTTTTATTGGTAATTTAATGCAAATTTTTCTGTTCAAATGCTGCTTAAAGTTGCAATTATTTAATTGAGAATTGTTTCTGTGTGTGTGCATATATATATATATAAACTTTTAAAAAGTTTGAGGTCTGTAACATTTTATTAAATGTATTTGAAACATCAGTAGGTTGAATTATGAATGTGCCAAAATGTAAACACTTATAAACAATATTTTTTGGTAACTCTAGTGCAATCATTTTAACACATGTGCTTAGCACATGAACTGAGGCTTTATTGCTTTAGTATCAATTGAATTCATCGATATAGAATTTATTTAGATTCAATTGCATAATATCATAAAATATTATTTAATTGACATGCATATATAGGCAATTTTATGAGAGCTCAGAATGTGGTTGATGCAATCAAATTTTAGAGCTGAACGTTTGTTGTATGTTAATGTATAGCAGCATATACCTTAAAATGAGCTTGTGTGGTTCCTTCAGGGTTCATTGTATCTCCTAAAGCTCTGTCCCTCCTCTGGTAAGGCTCTCGTCTCGCAGCGGGTCCCAGCTCTTCCTCTGATGTCATGTCCATTCGGTGGGCGCGAGATGTGTACAGCGGTGACGGTTTGTATGGAACCTTCCTCGCTATTCGAGGCCTCATTCAGTGAGGAGCGATAACCCGTTATCTCGAATTCTGCAGGACTATCTGAAGGAGGTTAGGCTCGCATTGGCTGGTACGAATAGAGATAGCCACAATTTTGATTAATCTCTACCAAATATTTGCCTACCGCAGACGCGCGCAGAGCTCTTTCACTCCACTGGTCTTTCTGAATGTCTGTTTTGGAGCGGTTGTAATATTTACCTGTTCACCACCTCATTGCAGTGCATTTCTCCTGGAGAGTAATGTCGCCTAGAACAGAAAAAGACCAAGTATGTTAAGCTCAAACAAGTCTAACAATGCATCTGTACATCAGATTATATGAAAAGCCTTTTGAGAAATACTGACCTTGGTCTTTGATATTCCGGATGCCTTAGATCTGACAGAAACATTGAACTAAACCTGAAACGTGAAGAGATAAGACTGAGTAAAAAAAAAAGTTGGTAAAGAAAATGCCTTTGGAGCGAATATTTGACCTAATTCTGAAATACAACAGGAAGCAGCTTCAGGATTGTGGTCTTTGACGTTATCACAATTTTATATTTACATTTTTTGTTACACAAAGCTAATATATAGTAACCAGTTATTTTTAGTTGTTTAGTAGTAGTAGTTGTTGTTTTCTCATATTTTTGTGAGCACTCTTCCTTTAAGTCAGTGGTTCCCAACCCTGGTCCTGGAGGCACCCCAACACTGCACGTTTTGCATGTCTCCATCAACCCTCTCATAAGCAACACACCGATTGTAGCATTTGACAAGGTCATCAGCTCATTAGTAGAGGCTTCAAGACCTGAAATCGGTGTGTCAGGAGAGGAGACATGCAAAATGTGCAGTGTTTGGGGTGCCTCCAGGACCAGGGTTGAGAACCACTGTTCTAGGTAAATCAGTGCTATGACCGGTCACAGGATGACGTGCCCTCCACAGCTCAGCATTTATTATACGCGACTTTGGGCTTCTTTTTTTGTAAAAAGGGGTTGCGTTTGAGTGAAAAATCCCAGGTCACGGTGTGGTGAGTTGCGGTATTTTGGGCTTATTTTAAAAAAGATGGTTACTTGTTAGGAAAACCTGACAAGCAACTTCGTTTCTTTTCATTTATGTTCACTGTATTCCAAAGGGGGGAAGTCGTGGCATAGGTAGAGACGTAGGACTGAGAACACCAAAGTTGCAGGTTCGGGTCTCGTTGCCGGCAGGGATGTAGGTGGGGGGGACGTGAAGTGATGTCTATCAGCGCTGATGTCTCCCACCTTCTGAACGTCCACGATCGATGGGTGAGCTGCCCTTGAGCCAACTGACAGTTACCTTTTGGAGCCGACGGTTTGCCATCCCAACTGCTCGCATAAAATGGAGGCATCCCAACCATGGCTTTTCCTTTGGGTGTGTGTCACGAGGCTGTGTGTGTGTGGTCACTGTGCTTGTTTGTGTGCACTTTGGTATTGGGTAAAAAGTTCTTCGAGTTATGGTCACCTATGCTGGTCCACATGTCACGTCACAATCATTGATTGACACTCTGTTGACTCACATGTTAATAGCAATCAGTGTCTGGGATGTGATAATATAAAGGGTTGTTAGGTAGCTGTAAATGTGTCAAACCCTTAGGCGTTAGGCACCCCGCCATCTCCGCACGCGCCTTCTTTTTGAATGTGATGATTGTTCAATGAGGGATTGAAGAAAAATCATGTTCAAAAGGAAGTCGCGTGACGCTGTAATCCAAGCGATGATAGTAGCAGTGTTGCCAACTGCTTTCAACTGAAAGTAGCTAAAACTGGTAGCTAAATGTCACTAGATGACATCACAATGGCAAATTCACTGATCTATATAAAGATGATTGTAGATCAGTGGGCAAGAGGAGAACTTAGATAAGGTTTGTCCAAGAAGTTGCTATATTTTTCCCTAAACTTTCGAAAAAATCTCAAAAGGGGCGGGGAAGTCGCTAAATCTAGCTAAATTGGCAACACTGGATAGTAGTAGACGTAGAAGAGTGGGATTACTTTTTTCCTTTATAAGGTAGCCTAATTTTTACAATGTTTTTGTAATGTATTAATTATCACGGGCTGTTAAAAAAATAAAAAAATAATAAACAAGTAGGCCTATACTAATTAAGAGTAGATTTAGTTCGAATAGCCAATATTTTAGGAGGCTAAAAATATGTGGCTTCTTTTACAGCTCCCCTTTGAAGCTCTTGTGTTTTTCTCCTTTTCCATCTCTCCAATCCTATTCTGCTCACAGGTGATTGGAGATGAGTTTTTTGTTCCTTACTGCCTTTGTGCGGAGTGTTTGCAGAGTGTTCTGTTCTAAAAATAACTTATGTTTTTGCTTTTCAGATAAAAGGGTAGTTTCAGTTTAATATGTTGCGGGCTCATTTATTGGTAATAAATAATATTGATGATAATAAATGATCAAAAAAATATTGGAGAGCACCTTTGCGCGTTTGGGCTGTTTTTGAAGACTCTGATGCGAGAGATTAGCCTATGGTTTGTCTCGCGAAAGTTGGGAAACCACGCTGACCGTACATAAAGTCCGAGGTGTGCAGTTACTTACTTAACCTCTTCTTGATATACCCAGGATGTAAGTCTGCTAGTGGTAGAAAGTCATTGTTAGGGAGGCCCTCCCCTAATCTCTTTCTGTGGATGCCGTGTCGCGCGACTTGGCGCATGCAGGCCACTTCGATCGGATCAACGGCACCTCAAGCAAGCATCACGGTGGACGCGTTAGGAGGGCGCTGGTCCCGGGATATTCTGTGGCAGGGACCCCACCCATCGCTCCCAGAAGAGGGTTGTCGGTAGGTGGAGGTGGAGGACTGGAGACAAACTCTTTGAGTTCAACTTTGTTGATATTAATGTTCAGGGCTGTAGTTTTTTAAATGTTTGGGGCTCGGTAGCTGGTTTTCCAGTTTTCCACCGTTGGGGATTGGGCGATCGGACGGCCCCTGCAATCCGAGGACCGCCGTAATAATGCACTGTTGATGCGAAAAGATTCAACGGTTCGTGGGCCGCTTGTCATAATACAGAGACGTATTTGCCGCCTGACGGTGCAGGTGAACGTCGGTCCAGCTAAAACTGACCAAGACAAAGACAACAAATCAAGAGATTATAAAGGATTTAGAAGATGGACAACTCCCACAAAACAACTAAGTATCATCATAAAACTCGTGCGGAATTCAAAACTCATTCTTCTACATATTTCAAACATGGCGTTTCATAACGCACATGTCTCTTAACAGACAACGACTTGCTTTGAATGTGATGTTTTTGGACTTTTATATTTTCAGAATCATTCCAATCTCAATCTCGTCTGTCTCAAAGCAAAAAAAAAACAAAAAAAAATATTTTTATGATAGTTTTATAGTGCTACTTTTTTCTTTTGGTGCTTGACAGTGTGAATCCTTTGTGTTTGTGTGGAATCACATGGATTTCAAACAAAATGACGGAAAGTAAACGATTTTAGGCGAACAAGTCATTATTTATTTACACGACCATTACAAATTTGGGGGAGGGCCCACCCCCAGGGCCCATAGATTTTTTTTAAAGAAGAATAATATTTGTGCATTTGAATGCATTGATTAGCAGTGAAAGTAATACATTAGGTAAATAATGTTACAGAAGATTTCCATTTAAAATAAACTTTGTAACAACATTGTAACTGCAGTCATTAGTCATTACTTTTTACTGTATTTTTGATGAAATAAAGGCAAAGCCTCTGTGAACCTGAAGAACACTTTTTTTTTCAACGAAAATGTTAAATATATATATATTTTGAAAGTAGGACCTTACAACCTGTGAAAGACGGACACCCCCCCCCCCCCCCACCCACCCGATACTCGTTCCACAAAATTGTACTACTCCACTTTTCTCGTAAGGTTGTCTGTAACCGTAAGGGGGATGGGGTGGCTATAGTATTACACTGGACTGAGCTGCAAGCCATTAAATGTTGGGTTGCAATATCCACGACTGTGTCCACAGACCCTGTTCCTTGAAGCAAGTCTTCAACTGACAGTTGAAGTGCGTTTTTGGCCTGATTTATGAGCCTTTTATGAAAACAGTTTTCTCTGAGGCGTGTTTAGCTCCCAAACATCACCGTCTCCAGATCCACCAACACAAAGTTGTCCTTCAGTTCTCCGACGACTATCTTAGTGTCACGCGTCAGGTACGTTTTACCTCCAAGAACGCGCACCATAATATTCTGGAATATGTGGAAGAGATTCACGTGAACAACATTGCAAAATCAAATGTTTCAGAACCTTTTCTCTTCGGTGCACAGATCAACTGATTGTTCGGTTGATTTCCAATGCATTCCAAACATTTAACTAAAGGTCAGTTCCTGTTAAGTTTCAGAGATGTGGAGAGATTTAAACCCAAACATTCCCCAACCGCACGGCAACCATCTGCACCAGACACCAAGCACTAGTGGAATGTGGCGCAGTCATGCTAACCTGGGTGCACGATCACTGCGTTGTGCAGCTCTGCCTGCATTCATACTGCCCTGCAGATACAGAACAGAAGAAAGAGAAATATACTCTGTGATGTAAGGGAGTAATATGATATAAGCTAGAGGCCAGAGTTGGTGGGAGTCCCGTAAGGGTGTAGCGTATACTGAAGACTATTTTGTTTAGAGGAACAGCCTAAAGTTCAGTCTGTTAAGGTGTGCATGGAGGTTTTGTGGTCTAAAAGTTGCATAACTGGCTTGAAATATTATCATGAAAACCAGGACAAAATCATGTAGAACACCGAGTCATTAATCGCTATATTATATGTTATTTTAGTATCGATAAACTATTAGTTTTTATGAATATATTTGCTTTTTTTCTATTTTAATTTGAGTTAATTTTGTGTTTTAGTAATTTTTTTTAATCATCTAGTAATTTCGGAGTTAGTGATAACGTTAGTTTTTATTTCAGTTTTAGTTTGTTTTAGTACATAAAGTTAAACTAAACAAATGTAAAAATACAAGGGATAGAAGAAACTTCTAAACATCCATGGAGACATTGTCGCAATTCCATATCGAACCTCAAATGTTTCGGAATTAGCACGAAAAAAAAATGTTCTTTAGATTTTTTAAATGTTCTTCACACTAAAAAATAGTTCTTTTAAGAACTGTTCATTTAAAGGTGCTTCAATAACATCACTGCAAACCATGGAGTCAGTAGAAACCCTCATACCTTTTTTATACAGTTTTTTCTGTGGGCTGCAATTAGTTGAAATAAGTTTAATTTCATGTTTTCATTTAATTTCGTTCACGTTTTTTGTTCCCAAATAAAAAAATTTTTAATAGTTTTTAAAAACTCTTTTAAATAGTTTTTCGCTCTAATCCACTCACCGGATGTTGAAGCAGCTGGTGTTGATATAAGAAGGAACGTTCTGTGTTCCACGGCTCTTGGTAGGCATGAATGTGACACAGGAAACCCGGTGAGCAGGCATTTGGGCCATATCAATACTAGTCAGCCAGTTGGCAACGAATTATATCCTGTGCCACACGGACCACCCCCCCCCTGCGAATCACTGTCGTTCCCGAGTATATTACACAAATGCAAAAAACTATGCCTTACGGAAAATGTCCTAGCAGACTTCCTGCAATGAAGAATTTTAATATGAAATGTCATTAAAGTTGCGCGCTGCTGATTCCACCTAGGTATTTCCCACTTTAACAGATGCAACCACACTCGTCTACACTCTTTACAAACAAGATGTTACAGTATGATTAGAAAAAAAAGAAAACACGAAAAACTTAACACATATGCCGACTGTGGTGTTGTGGAAAGACCTGACTGTAGAAGTCAAACAAACATAGACGCATTGTTAAAAGCAATGCAACTGAAGGCTTTACGGATGAACTTAAACCTATGGACAGTGAAACAAAATTGTAAGAGTGATCAACTAATTAATGTTAAATACCTAGAGCACTACACGACAGTACTAAATCTGTTTCCAACCACCTGCACATATAAAACACTGACACGGGACCGAAGCCCAAGCCTACCTCATGTACGTGCTTTGTTCACAGCACAGTAAAATAAAACGTTCACAAGTATGCTCTAGACATATCTAGACCAATGCATTATAGGAGTTATATGCTATATATGTAAAACCTAGAAGTTGCACACACATATAAAACACCATCCTGGTTACACACGACACTAAAATAAAACAATAAACATTAATTTAAAAACAAGTGGATAAAAAACCCCATAAATTTGTGACCATACTCAATTAGAAAACTCAAGAAACTTATTTCAATGAAAAAAACATGCAAACGGCTTGAAAGTTGTGACAACACAGGGAATGGCTTCAATTTAGGTCTTTTTTTGCTGTTAAAGAGTGTAAAGATGGCTTGTTTTTTTCGCCACTTACAACAAAGGACCATCTTATGAAATTTGGCAATTACAGTTTTACCCTCACCCTCCTTACATGGATACCAAGTACTGTACTGTATGTTACTGTAGCAGTTACAGTCTTTGTACCATTAAAGATTTGATAATTATTGACAGGTAAATGGCCCATAGTCACCAGTCAAAAATGATACCCCTGAAGTAACTACAATACCAACTATGTGCATTTAATTATGTCGTCTGCTAAGCTCTAGAGTGTAGAACAGGGGTGAGTGATGCTGATTCGGGCTGTCAATGTTTTCAAGGTTTCATTCAGCTGTTGGAAAAAAAAGCTGTGTGTTTCGAAAAGTTGAATACTAAGGTTTAGTTCCTCAGTGCCGCTATCGTTATAGTTGTGGTGTGGAATCTGCTATTCTTTTATATGTAGAACAATTTTTAAAACTATATCTTTAATTGTTATAGTTATCGTTGTGAATGGCCCTTAAAGGTGGAGTAAGAAATTCTTCAAAAACGCTTTAGAACATCAAAAATGATTCGGATTATTTTGCAATAAAATGTACCTATTTATCTCACCCCAACAGACTATAGTACAAAATCAAACTCTGTAGAGCAATCAGCAGCTACACTGTGTGGTGTCTATCATGTGATGGTGGAGGCGGAGCGTTCAGGTGCACGCTCATCAGGACGGAGACACATAGCCGATGGCCCCCAGAGCGACAGAGATAGAGATGGCGGATATAAAAAAAACATCGGGAGGATAAATACGTCTTGTAGGTGAATCACACGAAGGGTATGGGCTCAAAGGCATAAGGGCAATTGTAGTTGAGGTAAGGATCCGTGTAAATATCGGACTTTGTGACCGTTCCATGCGCTGGTAGAGAACCTCTCACCTTAGAGGGATTCACTGTCACCTCGCTGGATGTCTCCGAGGGGTTCGGAGGATGCCGAGGTTGCTTTGTTTCTTCTCGATAGGTGAGTAACACAGAGTCTGCGCCGTAACAGCTAAAGTCTGTCTAGTACACTGGACGCGACAAAGCGACCGTTGAAAATCATTTGAAATTTGTGTCAATACATCATGAATAGAATGCAGCAGCAGTTTTCTGTCGGGGATTTGTCGTGTCATGTTGTGCCGCATCCAGTGTAGACAGACAGCATCACTGATTATAATATTCACTGTTCAGACACAGCGGTGTAGTGTAGACAGCATCACTGATTATAATGAGTTCTATAGTGTCGCGCCGCGTCCGGTGTATACATAGTGTAACATTGGTTTTGATTTGTTTGGGTTGCGTACGTATGTGTGGGGTGGAGCTATCAAAATAGGGGCGAGACCCTTTTGGGGTAGGGGTGTGTTTGTTTTGGTGATTTCAATGTCAACATTGGCTACCAGAAATTGCTTACCCCACCTTTAAGCTCAACCTCTTTTTTTAAGCTTTAAGGATCTGGTTTTACCTTAGTGGCTCCTTGTAGGTGGCTCCTGAGGACTTCCCGAATAGAGGGCGCCTGTTCTGCAGGAGGGTTGGTGTAGACGTGAATCTGTCCCATGTCCATCCAGATGGTCCTTTCCGGCCATCCCAGTTCCAAGCATGGAGCTGGAGTGTCGGACTCAGTGGGAAAATAATGTCCAGAGAAGTCCTCCCCATCAGAACCAACGTCCACCTCGCCATTTCCATCTTCCTGGATTGCATCACTTTGATGATAGTCCTCGGCCCAGCTGGAGATCTGGTTCACCTCACCGGGGGACAGGAACGATCTGATTTGTTCTTCGTGGAGTTTGGAGAAGAAAGCCTCAGCACCGGAGCTCACCAGGCTTTCCACACAATAGCGCTCTTCCTCGCAGTGCAAGAAGCCCGGACTGGACTCTGTCAATGGAGCGAAGACGATGTTCTCGTTGAGGCTCTGCTCGTGAGAGTTTGACATGATTGGAGTCCGACGATGGTTGGAGATATCCTTCTTCTACAAGGAAAATGACTGAGGAAAATTACATGTTGATATGTAAACAATAACCGGCATCTGGAGGTTGGTGAGTTATTCAATAGTTGAGGTTCTTCTTCATGTGTTGAAGATATGTAACTCTTTTTAAACACCAAGAGTCAACAAAAAAGGAGAATACTCCATGGTAGAATCATTTCCCTAGTCCCTTGAAGATTTGCAGAACTTTGAAATGTCCTGGAATACAGACTTGAGGGAAAACAACAACAATTAGAGTTTTTTCATTTGATTTGGTGAACACCCTTGTGAAAAAAGAGGTGTGCTTAATTGTACTGAATGTGCACTTGTAGTGTACCTCAAAACTGAACTGGTACTTGCGGGCAATATAATATTAATAAAATAAAAGGCCATTTAAGTGTGCTTGAAGAGAGTTCAGCAGGGTTGGTGTGTTATTCAATATTACTTTTAAAGTTAATATATTGTGCAACATCATCATTATAAATGTGTAATTAAATACATGACATACAAGCTTAAATAGAAATTATATTCAAGTATATTTCAGTTTACCATAAATTATTGTCAGTACATTCTGCAGTACACGTTAAGCATATTTCAAAAGACAACAAGTAATCATTTAAAATTGTATTAAGTGGGTCAAAAGCACTCTAAAGTTCAGCCAATTAATGCAGCTGGCTGAACGTTAAAGTGCTTTTGACCCACTTAGGACTTCTTTATATGTAATTTCATGATTACTTCTGTTGTCTTTAACTTTTCAAGAATATACTTCAGTGTGAACTGAGTGTAATGTTCTCGGACACTTAACTGCATTTATTAATTATCTGCAATTAAATGAAGATGTATAATAGTTTTTTACATTTTAACTTTACACTCAGTTCGCACTTAAGTGATAAGTGCTCTTTTTAAAAGTGTGCTTAAGTGTTCTTCTTTTTACTTATTTGATGTCAAAATCTATTTTAATCTATCTGTTTTATGGTAATACTTCACAAGAAGAGATCATGTACTAAAAGTTGAGACTTACCCGTCTGTGGCCGTCTGTCTCACTCACACACCCTCAGTCCATTGACTCTTTCTGTCAAGTTCTGACACATCGCTGCTATCTCCTCCCATTCTAAATGGCCTCTCTCTGTCTGGTGTTAAATTACTCCCCGTCACCAGCCAATGTGAGCAACTAGTCATCACTGCAATCTGCCCATTTTTAGCTTTCGCCCAAATCCGCTTCTTGAGTCAGAAAAACATCAGCAAACCATCCCTAAAACGTGTTCTGGTCTCCCTCAGCCCACTTCCTCTCGCATTATAAGGCTGATATTAGATCCCTGACCTTATTGTGTCTTTAGTAAACACGTCTCTGTCGCCGCCTTGCTATCGTGACTGGTTCGACCAGCTGAGCCAGTCTTCTCCGGGGAGCAGAGATTGAGACCATCCTCCCCTCCCAGCTATAGTCAAAAGGGGACAAGGCTGGAACTCAACACCTGCCTAGTGGTCTCTTTTCACGTCAAACACCTCGATCTGCGTGGACATGAGATTGTCCTTAGACACGTGCAGAGGCGTTACCTGTGTGTATGAGTGTTTTAATCCACTGAAGAAAGTATGCTGAGCTCATCTTTGCTCACCTTTGGGTTCTGCATGTACAAGTAACTGGAATTCCATGCAACTCATTAATGCACACATTCCTCTTTAAATCACCCTGTCTATCTGGCATGCTGATGTTTATTTTGTACCTGGACAGAATCAACAGTGCTTTTAAAAGCAGAGAATGCATGGTGCAATGGGATGTTGTCATGCTTATAAGTCAACCAAACCGTCGATGATACAAATTTATTAGAGCAGTTTGAATTGAATATTTAAAGTATTTAAATTAGCTGTTCAGATTGTTAGTAAGTAACAACTGTTTTTACTGATTCAATCTCATTACTATGTAAACCACTTAAAGAGCACCATGACTCACTCGATACCAGACCAGTTCCTAGTGGACACTTGTTGATCCTACTTAAGCGCCAGCATTTTTGTGGTACGATTGTTCTTTTCTGTTTATTCATAGTTGCACTGAAATATTTTTCTTAGAGAAGTTTACTCTAACCTAAAACATCATAACTACTGTAGTCATCATTCAAATATTTTATTTATAGAGTTTGCATACATAAAAACATAATAATACAAAGACACGTGCACATATTCAATATCGGGGAAAAAGGACGGGTTTAAATTTTCCAGTTTTGGGAGTTTTTTTTTACACTCCAGTTTTTTTTTTTTAAAGCACAAAGTAACAGTTCACCCAAAAATGAAAATTAGCTGAAAATTTGTTTTCTTCATGGGAACAGATTTGGAGAAAGGAGAAAGTAGCAATGCATAACCACTATGATCCCCGAGTGGGATGTCTGCAGTGAATGGGTGCCAGGGTGCAGAGTGAGGGAGGTCCAAACAGGCTGTAAAACATCACATATTTAATCCACAAGTAATCCACACCACTCCAGTCCACCAAGTAACATCTTGTGAAGCGAAATGCTGCTTGTTTACAAATCCATGTTTAGGGCAATTTAATTTTAAAGGGGTCATGAACAGGTTTTTTAAAAATTATTTTATACTGTTGTCTGAGGTCCACTTATGACGTTCGCATGGTTTTTACATTCAAAAGCATTACTTCTGGACAAAATATCCATCGTAAGACAGTATAAACATTTCGCTTCCACAGTGAAATGTCCATCACCCTGCTTGAGCTTGTCGGAGATCAAAATCAGCCCACATATTGGTTTAGAGTTGTTTTGGCTTGTAAACGGTGCTTGATCTGTGGCAACTTTATGGATAGAGGACTCGTATTTTAGCCATAAGTAACAGTTTAAGTTAAAAAACGTCTTAATGATTGATTTGTTTCACAGCTTTTGGCTTCAAAACGCCATTAACTGATGGACTGGAGTGGTGTGGATTACTTGTGGATTATTGTGATGTTTTTATCAGCTGATTGGACTCTCATTCTGACGGCACCCATTCACTGCAGAGCATCCATTGGTCAGCGAGTGATGCAATGCTAAATTTTTCCAAATCTGTTCAGATGAACTCAGGTATGCCTTGGATATCCTGTGGGTGAGTAAATGTTCAGCAAATTTTCTTTTAACAAGCATTTTGCATCAAAATCCCACTTGATTGTCAGCATCAAACTTAGAACAGCAGTTTCCCCACTATGGGAAAATACAGCAAGTTTTGTTGCAACTCCACTAAAGCAGCAAAGCAGGTGTTGGGAGTTGGGTCCTAAAAAACTGTTATGATAATAATAAATAACAATAAGCCATATCATAAACTGGCTTGCCTAAAAACAGCCATAAGCATATACGGTATAATCTCACAGCAGACTAAACTACTAAAGTACATGTGTGGGGTCAAGCAGAAAATCAGGCCCGTTTGCGCAGATGCACATAAAGTGCTCCACTGACGAGTAAAAGGGGCACGCACACCCACGCTAGAATGTAACAGTAGCCGAAACGACCCATTTCCAGTTCACGAGCATCTTGAAGAATCTCCCTCCTTTGAAAGGTGTAGATAAGAACAGCCACAAACGCTGCGAAACCTGCGAGTGTGAACGGAGCAAATGGGATGAGAATAAAAAGTGACCACAAGGGGGCAGCACATCTGGTGTTGGAAAGGGAGTGGGATTATGCTATGAACTTTCTGCCTACCTACATATCCAAATAAATAAATAAATACAATATTATAGTTTATATACCTGCAAATAGTTGACACAGGCCAGTGAAGTAGAAAAGTCCTCCTTTGGACATGGTGAAGAGCTGTCCGAGGAACACCATGAAGGAGATGGAAGAGAGCACCACAGACAAGATCATGAGGGCCTGGACCGACTGCAGCCATTCTGAGAGAGAAAATCACACACAAATACAAAGAGTTACTTACTTTCAACAGATGCTTATAGTCTGCATCATATTTGCCTGAAAGAAATCCAATACTTGTTTTGTACTAATTTTGGGTGCAGATTCCAAAAAATAGTGCCTGTTTTACTAAACACGTTACACTTTCTCACAAAATATGATGCATTTCATAGCATTTTTGCATTTACAACCATTTGTAAGGTGAAGTCGTCTTGAATTGTCACTTAATCAGCAGAAAAAAGAATGAAACAAAACTGCATATAAAGACATGATTCCTCTCTTCATCCGAGCCAGATTACAACTATTTATTCAATTTTAATCAGAGTTCACATGTATGAATGATTCTGAAGACATTATTTTATGCCTAATCCTGATTTCAGCTTTTTCCACTTCTTTGCAGATTGTAATTCTGAATTCTTCTTTTTGTGATTCAATTTTGAATTCTTCTTTTTGTAACTTTTGACTGCTTTTGTTAATCTGGCAAGTGCATTAAAGCTGATACATATAAATAAAAAAATTAAAAAATGTATTGATATTTTTTAAATCAGCATCATCAAATTAGGTAATATTAGGCCTTTTTTTTGCAGTTTTATGAACACCCACCAGTTCTCATGGACTGTCATAATTAAATCCAGTGATTATAATAATCCATAGATTATTTAAAATCTGTTTATGAGTGTAAGTTACCCACCGCTCTCGCTGGCAGAAGCACATAACCAGGTTTCTGTGGTGTTTTCATAGACGCACTTATACCAGAGATCTGTGTTCTCTATGTCTCCCCAAGACCACCAAGACTAGAAAAAGATCATAATAATAAGACGACATGAAAAAAAAAAAAACATAAGGAGTTTCACAGGTCAGTACAAAATCAATGCAAAAGAAAGTGTAAAAACAACACTAAAACACAATAATAAAAGTGTATAATGAAAGAAAAGTGTATAATAGAACATGAAAAATATATAAATGAAAAAATAAATTACAAACAAATATGCTAACTTAGATGTAATGAAGATGCCTTTTAAAAATGTGAACTCTCAAAATTCTGTTTCACCTGATCTCCAATTATTTACACTATAGTATGCATTAAAACATATTTACTGTAGTAAATATTTAGAATTCAGCCTACAATTTTGAACATATTTTGTTAGACACACATGCACGACCTCTGAACTCTATGCATTAGCTCATGGGGCAGATGTTTCTTTACTGTAATAGCTATAGGCAAGATACATTTTACAGCAGTGATTGTGCAAGTGAATTACGACTAACCTTCTCCATGGTGGCAATGAAAAGCATGGCCAGGGTGACCAAATGCAGAACAGTCACAAACATCAACAGGAACGCCATTTTGGTGGATCCTGCATGCAGAATAAAAGGTTCTGGTTGAGAACTTTCCTCTCACAAAGAAAAACGAAGGAATCATTTGGGATTTAATCAGTGTGTCTGAAAAGCCTCTGATGTGTCCGGCGTTAAGGATCTCTGTGTAAAGCAGTTTGTGTCTGATCTCCAGATTTGAATGAAACTAAACGAACACAATGACACAGATCTCCTGTTTCTATCTCATGTGAATATACACCTCCTATTCACACAATACCGTTCAAAAGTTTGAGACTGGTCTTTTTTTTTTAAATGTTAAGTCTTTAATGCTCACCAAGGCTGCATTTATTTGATTGAAAAATACAGTAAAAACCGTAAACATTATTTACAATTTCAAATAACTGTTTTCTATGTGAATATAAGTTAAAATGTAATTTATTCCTGTGATGCAAATCTGAATTGTCAGCATCATTACTCCAGTCTTTTCAGTGTCACATGATCTTCAGAAATCATTCTAATATGCTGATTTACTGCTCAAGAAACATTTCTGTGTTGAAAACAGTTGTGCAGCTTCATATTCCTGTTCCATAAACTGCGATATGTTTTGTTTTTCAGGATTCTCTGAATAGAAAAAACAGCATTCATTTGAAATGAAAATCTTCTGTAACATTAAAAATGTCTTTACTGTCACCTTTGATCAATTTAATGCATCCTTGCTGAATAAAAGTGTTAATTCTTTTAAAAAAAATCTTACTGACCCCCAAAACTTTTGAACGCTACTGTATATGATTCCAAATGTACAGAGGGTCTCCAGAAATATTCATGTTTACTTCATCAAAATGATGCCTTTTGCTGACAGCATCTTTTCCAGGAAAAAATGTTGGACTTACGTGTGAACTTTGATTCAAGCGCTGTAATAATACTTCACTGGAATCATACCTATAAATGAGTTTTTACCTCACTGCTAGACGGTTTTCCATCATCACATTTCCAAGACGCAAAACATGGCTACACCACAAACCTTCCATGACTTTTCTGTCCATAAGATGAATGGAGACTTCTGGTTGAAATCAACAAAACATCCATTCATAAATAAGGACTGTGTGATGGATCTGGATAGGGAAGGAAGATTGGGAACGACATAAGCAGATCCCGAGATTCCACACCCTCTCTGTCACAACAGTGCAGTGAAAATAACTCTCACGGGGCATGTGAGAATCTTTTTCCAAACCAGAGACCAAGAGGCCCTTTGTGGTGGCCGTAAGATTACGCATTTAGTCAACATTCCCCAACTCTGGTTTTCATTAAATCGGCCCCCACCTCTCCATGTTTACCTGCAGGAGCTGCTCGTTATGTGTTCCTGGCACACATTCAGACAGTTATTTCGCTTTAGTCGCTCTGTGTGCCATTCAAGACTTTACCAAGATGCTCTTTACTCTGTAAACACAGTTCAGCTGTACTCACTGCTCATAAAAGTACATAGATCTTACAGCAATGTCTCAGACAGGACAGCAGAATGGACATGAGGTTAATTAAGACATTTTGGACAGTTTTGTGAGAATGATTCCATAATCTTATAGTCTGTTTGGTTGCATCTTATTTCTACTTCTCTCTTAAGGTTTCTAAGAATTTTCATTATGTATATATGACTAAACAAACATGAAGAATATCTTAGAGAACATAAATAGTTTGACTCTTAATAATAATAAAGGTTATTCCGTGGTTCTTAGGTTCAGCACTTTTTGCATATGGACATTCTTTAGTCATTGTTTTTTTATTCTTGATGTGACTCTGCAGGTTCTGTAGCATATCGTTATAGTCTCACTCTCATACATTAATAAAGTAAAAATGAAGACCGTCTGGGTTCTTCATGCACCAGTACATCCATAGCTTTCTGAAGAACTTTTATAGGCACTTTAAAGATTCTTCTATGGCTGTAAAACTCGTCTAAAATGATTATTTATATTATTAGGAGTGGAAATACTTTGTTGTTGAAGAAGTCAAAATGCTGCTTACCTTGTGTACTCGTACCAACAGATCTTCTGAAAACTTTGGTCTGAAGTTCTGTGTTGCTCTCCTTGTCTTCAGCTGGTCTCCTCCCCTCTTCTCCACACACACTCACTCTCTCCACAGACTCCCACGTTTGGAGGAAAGAATGCATGCTCGGTCAGAGGAGGAGTTTCCTTCACAGCTCCAGAAAAACTCTGGGTTAGTTTCTACAAACTAAAAATGGGTTCGAGTTTGTGTCCGCCCAAACCCAGAGAGAGTCTGTTACATAATTACACAACAGTCCATGCATTGATGTTCTGATATGGTAGATTCAGCAATAAATAAAATGAAATTAATATATATTTAAACCTGTAGATTTATATAAATTTATATTTTAAATTGTATATAATTAATTAATAATATCATAAGATATATATATACATTATATATCGATATATATATAAATATATCTATATATATATATATAAATATATATATACGCCTAAACATTAAGATAAGATAAAATGCTATGTTTACTGTTATTTAACTGTTATTCTATCTTCTTCAAGGATTTTTTTCAGTTTAATGATTATATTCATATCTGTTCAGGATAACCCCGTGCTGTAGTTTAGGCAATTAGAAAACTCCTACATGGAGCAATCTGGCAAATCATTCCTGTGGGAGGAAACACAGACACCAGAGAAACAACGTTTACACCCATAAAATCCCCAGTGAAGTGATTTAATCTTCCGTTCCAAAAATGAATCTTTCCGCTTACCAAAATAAACTTTTTATCTAGTTCTGTTCATTCAAATGGTTAGTTTCAATGTGTGAAATTGATGTATGAGGAAGGGGATCTAAAGAAGCTAGTTTAATTCAGCATTTTACATGTATGTGCTCTTATCTGGGTCATTGCATGAAAAGGGTGTCCCTCGTGAATATTAAATAATGCTTTATCAAGTTTGATAGAATGTTTAAAACCTTTAAGAAATGTACTTAAAATCACTTTTTCAAAGTGCAAAAGGCACCCGTTTCGTGTAATGAACCTTAAAAGGCTACGCGTTCCTATTACGGGGTTGGTGGGGTTCTTTTGAAGGAAGTCCACACACACACACACACACACACACACACACACACACACACACACACACACACATACACACACACACACACACACGTCTGGTCGCATCCTTGTGGGATCTCCATAGGCGTAATGGTTTTTATACTGTACAGAACGTATATTCTATTGCCGTACACCAACCCTACCCCTAAACCTACCCTTTACTGGAAACTTTATGCATTTTTAGATTTTCTAATAAATTCATTCTGTATGATTTATAAGCTTTTGTACCCGTGGGGACCACAATTTAGGTCCCCACCGTGACATGAGTCCCCATGAGTCTGTGTGATTTTAATGGTTTAATCAAAAACATATCTAAGTAAATTCCATTTTTATGAATAGATTCCAGGATTCCGTCCCCATTTTCTACATCGCCCTACTTTTGATAAGAAGCACGTTCAACGCGGATGCACAAACGGTTGTCATGGTAATGAACACCACAGCAACCACTTGCGTGTCAGCATTGAACGCGCATCTCGCATATAAAAAGCATTTTAGGGGGCCCTTGGCTTTTGGGGGCCCAAGGCGGGTGCCTACCTTTGCCTAATGGTTAAGTCCGCCTCTGTATATACATCTGTGTGTTCATCTCCTTATCTGTTTGGGATGGACAGATGTTGCAGGACATGGATCAGTGGCTGCAGGAGGAAGGGTTGGACTCCTCGGCCTCCAGCAATGAGCGTCTGTCTCTGCTGTGGCAGCTTTACAGGAGCAGCGAAAGTACCGTGAGACCCCTTAACCAGCGGATACAAGATCTGCAGAAGGAACGTGCTGCTGAGATTGAAAAGGTGAGTACGGCCAAAGAAAAAAAAACCCTGGAGACTCATCGTTTGGTCCCCTGCATTTCGTTTCAGATCCATATGAGTGCCTTTTTGACTGTGGAACACAATAGGAGATGGGGTTTTTTTAAAAAAAAAAGGAAACTTGCAGTCTTGTTATTTTACATTGTCTGTATGTTGTCAGGTTCAGCAATATGTTAATCAAATTAAGAGTCTCACAAAGACCCGAGACTCTGTGGCTTTACATCTCGAGCAAGAAAACAAAACGCTCCATGCTTCTCTGGATGACATCCACCGACAACAAGGTGCGTTTCTGTCTGTTCTGTCCTCTATCAGACTAGCTCTTCGCCACTCATGATATTTGAATTGATGCATACAGAGGAGTGAGATCTCGGAGATGTTACTTCAGGAAGGTCTGGCTGATATTATTCCCATCAGCCTGAGTGAACAGGTGGCGTACCTCCTCGCAGACAGAGCCTCCCTGCTGGAGAAAATACAAAGCCAGGAGAATGTGGATCAGGATCCTGATGTCATAAGGAGGAAACGTCGAAGGATTGTAGAGAGAATGTGGTCAAAGTAAGAGAATCGGTTCTCAGGTTTTGACTTACTATATGTCAAGTCAAATGTATTTATACAGCCATTTTCACAATACACATTGTTTCAAAGCAGCTTCACAGACAATCACATTCATATTTTAATATCTTGATGCCTTACAGTCACATTTAGCAGATTAGAGCAGAATGATAATATATTTTGCAACAAATATAATCAATCAAGCGTCGATATCCTATATATATATATATTATATACTATATATACTATATATAATATATATACAGGATTTATAGCAGGGGTCACCAAACTCATCCTGGAGGGCCGGTGTCCTGCACAGTTTAGCTCCAACCCTAATCAAACACACCAAAAACAGCTAATCAAGGTCTTACTAGGCATAATAGAAACTTCCAGGCAGATGTATTGAGGCAAGTTGGAGCTAAACTCTGCAGGCCACCGGCCCTCCAGGACAGAGTTTGGGCACCCCTGATATACAGCTTTACGTGAGTATACTGTGTAGCAGATGAACTTATATTACTTATATAAAAATGAAAACTATAATATATTGCATATAGTTTTCACTTTTGATGATATAACAATGTTCCTGAGCTAATTCTTGTTTTTTTGTTGTTTAAGTGCAGAACTTCAGATTAGAGACTTAATAAATGTACCTCCTCATCTTTCCACAAGGTGGCACCACCACACGTTCAGAGTCCTTTGAAGAGGCTTCTAGGGCTCAGAAAGGCTGCTCAGAGTAAACAGAAATTACTGCCTGTATGTTTATGACAGTTAACCTGATGCTTGTCATTGAAATGCTCAACAAAAAGCAAGAGGAGAGATTTTAGAGGCATTAATATCACGTCTCATTTCAGGTGGATTCCAGCAATCCTGCGTGTTTAATTTACACACCACTTTTACTAACCTTTAAAAAGTCGTTTTTTCTTGTGAATGTTTTATTTTCCACAAGCATGCAAGTTGAGGATTTCTTAAAGCAGCGTGCTTCCTGTCATGCTCATGCCTACAAAGCATGCTTTGGTTCATTAAATACACAAAATGTCCACTGTTAAATGGTTTTACATGAGTTTCTGTGTTTGTAGCAGGCGGTCGACCTGCAGTTCAGTAGGGACGACATGCTGAAGGGACGGACATTGCAGGAACTGGAGCGAGATGTAGAAGAGGCCTCTGCTCGACTCGCCATGGCCCACAAGGAGATCCGCAGACTCACGGATGAGCTGGAGTCTGCTCACCTGACCCAAAAGGCTTATGGTAAATCACTTCACTGGTCTCACATCTGGGATAACAAGAAGGGACACACTCATGAACATACTGAGATCAAAATCATGCTTTTGTCTTAGAACCAGAGCTGCAAGAAGCTCGAGCACCTCCGTCACGAAGTGGGAGAACCGTTAGGGTATATTTGGTAACCCTCGTCCCTGAAGGAGGGAACGGAGACGTTAGATCAGAACAGACTGAAGAATGGGGTCTCGCCCGAGAGCCCAATCACCTTCGAGTGTAACTAAACAAGCCAATGACAGTTGGCGTGCGTGTTTCGCCACGCGCACCCCGCCCCGCAGCGCGGGTATAAAAGGAGAGCGCGTGCAAACGCACATCAGTTTTTCGCTGAGGAGCCGAGACTACGTTCCCCGGCCGTACAGCGGTGGTACAGCCACTGTGGCAACGGAACGTAACGTCTCCGTTCCCCCTTCAGGGAACGAGGGTTACACAAGAAACCTAGACGTTCCCATTCAGTCAGTAACGTTCAACGTTACGTCAGTGACTGAAGAATTGGGATCCGAATGGAAAGCGCCACTATTGCTGACCCCCTCCAGTACCCTGCGGAAGCCGGCAAGTCCCCCCAAACCAGCTGGGGCGGAAGATAGGACAGCGGCTAGGCAGAGGTGTCCGCCACTGCTGTTCCATACAGTGGTGCATTGGATAACACTGGGAAAGCGTACCCAGTTGGGACGCTACGGAAGCCACATCCCGCACATAGGAGGTATCATGTGGAATACACATATGGACTGGCCAAGGGCAGTACTACATATGGAAGTCTCCGCGGTAGACTCAACCCACCTGGGGTGATACGACTACACAACAGAGATGGCAGAGAAAGACTGCCAGGGAAAGACACAGGCTTAACGTGAGGGGAGCCGTACCGTGGAAGAAAACACATGTGGGATCACCCGAAGGGGGAAACACTACACACGGGCACCTAGCCCAGCAAAAGGGCTGACCTTGGGCATGCACACGAGTGCTGAGCCTGGCGTCTGGCGCTCCGCCACGCCTGACCGCCGAGGGTGCGGGAGGAACTCCACCAGGGTTCGCCATGGGGAACTGAATGAGGAGCACACGAGCGCACGTATCCGGTCCGTAGAGGTGAATGGCGCAGCAAGCGTGATCGACAACGAGCAGGTCCGGTGTTACTGACTACCTGAGGCGAGTACACGAGAGGAAACGGGCTCTACACGGAGATTATAGAATCTCGCAAAGTGTTAGGCGTCGCCCAGCCAGCAGCTCTACAGATGTCTGCTATCGAGGCGCCCCGAGCCAATGCCCAAGAAGATGCCACTCCGCTCGTAGAGTGAGCTCTCACTCCGAGGGGCATGGTAAACGTTGGGGCTGGTATGCCAAGACTATAGCCTCCACCAACCAGTGGGCAAGTCTTTGTTTGGAAACAGCCTTTCACTTCTGCTGACCTCCAAAGCAGACAAAGAGATGGTCTGAGGTCCTGAAGCTCCGCGTACGGTCCACGTAGATGCGCAGAGCGCGAACGGGACAGAGTAGAGCGATGGCTGGGTCTGCCTCCTCTCGGGGCAGCGCTTGCAAGTTCACCACATGATCCCTGAAAGGCATGGTGGGAACTTTGGGCACATATCCGGGCGGGGTCTCAGGACAACGTGAGATTTACCCATACCGAATTCTAGGCACGAATCGTCGACCAAGAATGCATGCAGGTCCCTACCCTCTTGACCGAGGCCAATGCGGTGAGGAGCGCTTTCTTTAATGACAGAAACTTAAGCTCTATTGACTGCAGAGGCTCGAAGGGCTCCTACTTCAGGGCCATGAGGACCGAGGGGATATCCCAAGAGGGTAACAGGTGAGGGCACAGAGGATTCAGCCTCCTTGCCCCTCTGAGAAAACTGATGATCAGGTCGTGCTTCCCTAGAGACGTACCGTCTACTGCATCGTGATGTGCGGCACTGGCGGCAACATACACTTTCAGGGTGAAGGGAGACAGCCTTAGCTCCAACCCATCCTGCAGGAAAGAAAACACGACCCCGATCGGGCATCTACGGGGGTCTTCAAGGCGGGAAGAGCACCAACCGACGAACAAGTTCCACTTCAGGCTGTAAGCGTGTCTGGTAGACGGGGCTATAGCTGAAGCGATGGTGTTTACTACCGCTGGAGGTAGACCACCTAGAAATCCCGTCCAGGGACCATACATGGAGTTTCCACAGATCCGGACGCGGGTGCCAGAGTGTGCCCCGTCTCTGAGAAAGCAGATCTTTCTTCAGAGGAATCGGTTAGGGAGGGGCTGTCGCGAGGAGCATCAGTTCGGGGAACCAAGTACGACTGGGCCAATATGGCGCTACCAAGAAGACCTGCTCCTCGTCCTCCCTGACCTTGCACATGGTCTGTGCGAGGAGGCTCACTGGGGGAAACGCATATTTGCGTAGGCCGCGAGGCCAGCTGCATGCCAGTGTGTCCGTGCCGAGGGGTCCCTCGGCCAGGGAGTAAAACAACTGGCAATGGGACGTGTCCGGGGAGGCAAACAGGTCTACCTGAGCGTCCCCAAAGCGTCTCCGAATCAGCTGGACTGTCTCGGGGTGGAGTCGCCTTTCTCCCGGAAGGGCGGGCTGACGTGAGAGCTCGTCGGCTGCACGATTGAGCTCGCCTGGGATGTGAACGGCGCGAAGCGACCTCAGATGCTTCTGACTCCAGAGGGGGAGATGGCGGGCGAGTTGCGACATGAGACGGGAGCGTAGACCGCCCTGGTGGCTGATGTACGCAACGGTCGCAGTGCTGTCCGTACGGACCAGTACGTGCTTGTCGTTTAGCAGCGATTTGAAGCGGCGCAGAGCCAGCCATACTGCTTGCAACTCGAGGCAATTGATACGCCACTGCAGTCGGGGCCCCGACCAGAGCCCCGCAGCTGCATTCCCATTGCACATGGCACCCCAGCCCCTGGCAGAGGCATCTGTTGACACAACAACATGCCTGGATACTTGCCCAAGGGACACTACTGTCCAAAGAAAGGCAAGATCTGTCCATGGGCTGAGGGTCTGACGGCAGAACGGGGTAACAGAAACCCGGTAAGTGCCGTGCCGTGCCATGCCCATCTCGGGACCCGGTCGTGAAGCCAACGCTGAAACGGTCTCATATGAAGCAACATGACGGAGTGACTGCGTCTGCGGATGCCATATGACCCAGGAGCCTCTGAAATTGTTTCAGTGGAACCGCCGTCTTGCACTGGAAGGACCCCAGGCAGTTCAGCATCGACTGAGAGACGTGCTGAGAGGTTGACCGAGTCAAGCTCCATGCCAAGAAAAGAGATCTTCTGCACCGGGGAGAGTTTGCTCTTTACCCAGTTGACCCGAAGCCCCAACTGGCTGAGGTGACTGAGCACCATATCCCTGAGTTCGCACAACTGCGCTCGGGACTGGGCCAGTGTGAGCCAGTCGTCGAGGTAGTTGAGAACACGAATGCCTGCTTCCCTCAGTGGAACGAGGGCTGCCTCCACGACCTTTGTGAAGACACGAGGCGACAGGGATAGCCCGACTGGGAGGACCTTGTACTGTTATGCTCGCCCTTCGAACGCAAAGCGAAGAAACGGTCTGTGTCGAGGGAGAATCGAGACATGAAAGTACGCGTCCCTCGTGAAACTGCTTCAACGCCTTGGCCTGGTGGACTTGCAGGGGGGCCATGGCGTGCAGGGCGGAAGCGTCCCGTCCAGCAGCACTGTAAGCCTTAGCCGTCAGAGCGGAAGAGAACTTACAGGCCCTGGACGGAAGGCGTGGACTACCTCTCCGGGCGGCGGCGCTTTGCGGGTAGAGCTGCATGGCAATCGCGCGCTCAACCGGAGGGATGTCCACATACCCTTGGGCCGCCCCCCCGTCGAGGGTGGTGAGGACAGAGTAGGCACCAAGTCTGTTTCGGGCAGAAAAAAATGCCTTCCAAGACTTAGTAACCTCCTAATGCACTTCCAGGAAGAATGGAACCGGATGCAGGTGCCGACGCCCGGCCTGCGCCCCCAGAAACCAATCATCCAGCCTCGAGCGTTCACGAGAAGGAGAAGGCCTCAAGTGCAGCCCGACACTCTCAGCAGCCCATGAAAGCATTGCGGTCAGCTCTGGATCTGACTCGGGAAACGCCACTCTACCTGACGGTGGCAGCGCAGCCGAATCCTCATCTCCAGAGCCTAGCTCGCCCTCCGATACAGCGACCGACATCCTGTCCTCTGCCTGTGCCCCGCACAAGATGCTGGACCCCGCCCTGTCAGAGGACCCAGCACACTCGTCCGGAAGCACCAGGTGGTACGCTGTGCTTGAGGAATGAGAGGCCCGCGGAAACGTACTCGACGGGGAAGCTCTCACAGTAACCCTCAGGACTCCCTGACCATGAACCGAAGTAGCCCTCCGAGAACCAGAGGAGCTAGAGCGGGGCATGGCAAGGGGGATACCCCCCCGTTTAATGAGGAGGTATCTGGACCGCAATGTCGCGATGGTCATGTTCCCACACTGAGAACACAACTCATCCATGAGCGCTGCTTCAGCAAGCTGTAAGCCCAGGCACGAGACACAGCAATCATGACCATCAGATGAAGCCAGGAAACAACCACATCCAGAAACGCACGAGCGGGAAACCATCTTTAAAAAGACGCCCGTCGCTCGTGGAGCTCTTTTAGAATTTGCTCTTTTAGAAATGGAAAAAAACACTTTTAGCGAGAGCGCTGAAGCGCCCAGGGGAGGTCGCGGCGAGACCGCAAAATGAAAGCTGCAGCCCGCCGAGGTTTCAGCAGCCTGGATGGCAACCCCCGCTGATACGCCGTCACACCAACGCCAGATGTTTCTCTCGAACACTCGCAGAGATTCATCCTGTAAAAGGCTCGGCTCCGAAGCGAAAAGCTGATGTGCGTTTGCACGCGCTCTCCTTTTATACCCGCGCTGCGGGGCGGGGTGCGCGTGGCGAAACACGCACGCCAACGGTCATTGGCTTGTTTAGTTAACACTCGAAGGTGATTGGGCTCTCGGGCGAGATCCCAATTCGTCAGTCACTGACGTAACGTTGAACGTGACTGACTGAATGGGAACTGAAACGCTGCGGTATAACTTATTTAACATTTCTCTTTCTTTTGCATCATATAGATAACCTCTCAGCTGAACCAACTTACAGTTTGACTTTTTTTTTTAGTTAGATGAAAGATTTTTTTTCTTTTTAGAAGTTGCTGAATTGCGAAAAACAAGAGATAAATGAGAAACAGGAAGAAGAGCTATGCCACCTTAGAGAGACGGTGAAGAGGCTACAGGCGGAGCATGTGCATTTGCTTGAAATGGTAAGATAATCATGGAAAAAAGTTCATAATTATTCTAGGAATTTTTTTTTTTTTTTTTTTGTGATGGCAACGGTTTGGGGTCAGTGTAAGATATATATATATATTATATAATATATATCTATCTTATATATATATATCATTTCAGGTTAAAGCAGCAAATCAGCATATTAGATTCTAAGGATCATGTTTGACACTGAAGACTGGAGGAATGATGCTGAAAATTCAGCTTTGCATCACAGGAATAAATTTGATTTTAAAATAAATAGAAAACAGTTTTTTTTTAATTGCAATAATATTTCACAATATTACTGCTTTTGCATTTTAACATCAAATAATTGCAGCCCTGATGAGCGTAAGAAATTCCTTGAGCATATGTATAATATTATTTGAATATTATTTTGCATTAACAGACAGAAGACTCTGACAGCACTGTCACTCCATCCAAAGGCAAGAAGCCACAGGAAGCGGATATCCATCAAGGGTTCGGCCTCACTTTGACTTTATATCATAGAAAGCAGATAAACATTTTTACGCTAATGGACCTTGTTTATATTTAATTCAACATACTGTTCTCTCAATCATTCAGCTGAGAAATCACTGAAAATTGACCACTGAAGAAAACTCAGGCTGTTGGTTCCAAATCATGGACTTTTCAAGAATCAACACAAGCACAAACTGTTCTTGCAGGTGTCTTGACGAGATGCAGGAGAGGTTGCACATGCTGCGAGATCTGACGCAGGTAACGCTGAAGCTGCGGACGAATGTGAAGAGCAGAAGAGGAAGAGGATGGAGGCAGAGCAGTTGGTGCGAGACTCTGAGTACCGGCAACATGTCATTAGTGCCGGTACGCACAAAAAAGTGCAGGTACTCTAAAGGCTAAAATATAGTGCTAAAATATTCAAGACTTTTATTTGTCACATACATGGTTATATAGAGAATATATGACCAGCAGTGAAATGTAAGTCAGGTCGGCTCCATGGACAGTGCAATTATTAAAGAATACAAACACAAGAAAATTATACATAAATATAGGTATGGAAAAAGTAAGATAAGAATAAAATAAAATGCGCAGGACAGTATACTGTAGACTTAATAAATATTAAGATGAGTAGGAATGTACAAGAGAAGGATGTGCAAACAGGTTGTACAGGGTAGTTACATAGCAGCAATAGGGGTAAAAAAGTAAATAAATAAAATATTACAGAAATTGCTGTGTGAAAGTGACAATGTCAGTATATTAAGTGTCTTACTGATAATTATATATAAAATATATACTGCGTACCGGCCCACTTCAAGCACTGCTAGTTATGCTAAGGGACTAAATAACGGAGGATAACATTTACCAGCTGAAGCTTGCCCTTCAAGAGGAGCAGCAGAAGACTAGGCAGCTGTCTGACCATGCAGATGGAAATTGACCAGGCCAAAGCTTTGGTCCAGGTGAGCAAACCACTATTCTGACACAGGGTTTCCCAAAACCTTTGGGGTTTGAAAAATTAATAATTCATTAAATTGAAGATAAAATAAACAAATGAATGGGGCTGCACAATGAATCAAAAAAAAAAACTCCAATATAGCTTAGTGTGATTATCAAATTGAAGGCTGCGATTTAAATAAGCACAACATGTGTGAAGCTTTGATGCAGTGTTTCTCAGCATCTCAAAGTGGCTCATTTACCAGAAAATGCTTCTCACAAACTCCATTGTTTTGTATGTGCTGAGCTTAATGTGCATTTTAAAAGCAGAATGTGCACTTGGTTCACTTTATTTACTCATTTGCATAATTCCAAACATTTCTGCGGACAGAAGTTCACAAACTTTCACTAGGATTCCAACAAAATAAAAGCTTTTAATAAAAGGTTTTGAAATGTGAAACGCTTAAGGGTTTAAATGTTTGATAGTGAGGAATCTTGACTGGTAATTTAAAGGGGTCATATGATGCGATTTTCAAGTTTTCCTTTCTCTTTGGAGTGTTACAAGCTGTTCGTGAATAGATAAGATCCCTGAAGTTGCAAAGACTAAAGTCTCAAACCCAAAGAGATATTCTTTATAAAAGTGGACTCGTCCACGCTCTCCTAAAACGCCTTGTTTAAACACGCCCCCACATGTCTACGTCACGATGTGGGAAGATTTGCATAACGCCACCCAAATGTTCACGCAAAGGAAGGAGGTAAAATGAGTCTTCTGTAGTATTGTTGCCGCCGCCATGTTGTGAAGACGTTGTGTGTGAACTTCTTTGTTTGGCCTTCCTAAAGAGGACAGGACTAGAAATCAGTGGTTAAGTTGTATTTACCAAATATTCAGATGTGTCCAGCGCATTTTACGAAGGACTGTTCCTGAACCTGGAGGAGTGAGCCTAAAAATGCCGGCTGTTTCTATAAAGTGGGGCAATTCCAACTTTGCAAGGACAGTATGGCGCTTCTGACTCACAGCCTGTAAGTACGTTTTCATATTTAAAGGATTTGCCACTGACGATTCAAACGTGAGTTTTGAGCAGTGTGGAGTAGCGCTTGTTGTTTGTCGTTTCTCCGATCACAACATGGTTTTATGTTTACGCGGCGCGTGTACGCAACAAGTAAACAAGATGTCTCGTCGCTCGGCCTGACGGTGCATAATCACAGGATGGTGAGGGGCAGTTCACATTTCCCGTCTCACGCGTGAGGAAATTTAGCAGCATCATATTGAACCCTTTAAGACATCAATATTGGTATTGAGTGTAAAATATGTTATATAATTTCATTTGTAATGATCAAATTTTTATTTTATAGTACACCTGTAATCACCTATGATATACAGGCCAACACCAAAATTTATTCAGAACACTCACATTTCACACAATGATCTCAGTTATTAGCTTAAGTTAGCAAATGGTACTATAAAATTATGCAAGAACTCCAGAGTTTAAACTGTCGTCAGAACAAATTTCAGAGTGATAATGAAGATTAACACTTAGCAAAACAGGGTCCCCCCAAAGGTCAAAGTGTCTGAAGAATTTTTGCTCACACATTTTTACTGGTAGTCAACTGTATGAAGAATTTTTGGGTGTAATATGTCAGCTTACTTTATTTTGCTACCCTCAATTACATAAATGAACTATAGTGTCCTAAACCCACTAGTAAAAAAATATAAAAAAAATATATCTGGTCTCTGAAATAAATTTTGTGGTTTGATGTCTCTTTGTCGTCATTTTTATATTAAAAATAATAAAAAATATTGATAAGAAACATTCTGAAATATCTTCTGCAGCAGCAATATGAGATGTTCCATTATGAGATGAAATGCAATCGGCGTGAGAGAAGGTACAGAGTCCAGGGTATTATAGTTAATGAAAACTAAAACCATTAAAAAGAAGAAAAAATGTTACTTGAAATAAAAAAAAAACATTAACTGAAAAACCCTTAAACTATTAAGGCAACATTTCTCTTTTAATTTAGTTGAACTTGATGTACTAAAATAACTAAAACTGAAATAAAAATGAAAAACTATATAGACATATACATATATATATATATAACTAATGAAAATGACAAAAGACAAACTATATTAGTATTTCTAGATTAGTCTCTTATTTTAGTCTCTTACTAAAATAACACTGCAGAGTTCCGAGGGAACACTAAAGAATTGAAAACGCTTACTTGAGTGATTAAAAGTAACAAGTTTGGAAGAGATTCTTCATTATTTCCTCTATTTTGTTTTCCAGTAAATATAACGACAAGCGAATCCACTACAAAAACAAGCTGAGCCGGGCCAGAGGGGTTTACCTGAGAGAGACGGGGTGGCGTGACGAAAAAATTAAAGGTTTTTATTGTGGGGAAACAGGAGGAAAAGGTACAGTAACATGGCAGGCGGGGTAAAAATATTAAAAAACCGTGTCACCTTTAAATGATGATGATGCCTGCTCCTCATCAGACGGCACAGATGATGAAGACGGTCACATCTGAAAATGAGAGTCTGCTTCAGAAGAACAGCGAGCTTCTTTTACAGCTGCATGACTTTGAAGAGGCACAGAAAAATGCTTCGGATGTGATTTCCACCATGCAGATGAGGTACTTTTAGTTGTAAATGTACACTACCGTTGTAAAATGCTTGGGGTCAGTTTGATTTTTAAAACAGAAATTAAATTTTTTAATCTTTTATTCAAAAGATTTCTAACAAATGCTGTTCTTTTGAACTTTCTATTCATCAAAGAACCCTAAAAACAATAGTATCTTAGCGCAAAATAATTTCTTGAGCAGCATATCAGGATATTATACTGATTTGTGAAGGATCATGTGACACTGAAGACTGGAGGAACAATGCTGAAAATCAACTGCACATAGTAGAATTGTAATTGTAAGGATAAAAGAAACTAGAATACTTTGATCTCCTGAGAGGCAAACAATGCACTGGCATCTTCAGGACACCCCACAGAGGGGTGGTGCGGGAAACGCCTCTCTCACATATGCATCTGTGCCTTTTCATCTCCTCCCTCCACTGGATTCACTAAAACTGGTCAAGAATATAATGTTCTAAATTAATGCAAATAAGATTTACAGTCATGTTTGGTTTCATTTGAATAGTTTCAGGGCAAGTGGTACAATGGTCTTAATCTTACTAAAAGATAATACAGATCCTAAGAGTTAAGAGAAACTTTGATCACCGTAGAGAGCAATCTCATGCAAATTACCGTTTGTTCCCATTGAGGTGTAGACCACCCAGGTCTGGCACCTGGATCAATGCAAATTCCAATTGTTTGTACAGGCCTCCATTTGGAGGATGTATTTACTTAGTTTGGTATTTAAAGGATTGCAGCAAAAGGGTCAGCGCGATTCTGTAGCCAGAAAACCCGTAGTATGGAATGTGTCCACACACTCTGTACTATGTATTTTTCTAATACATCTAACATATTTAATCTCAGTTATGCATTTTACTCTTAGATTCGTCTTTGAGAGTTTGATGTCTTGTATTGATATCGTTGAATTGGCTGTGGAAATAATTGGCATAATACATATTTACCTGACTGATAATAAATTGTTACATTTGATTTATTCTGACTTACTCTGAAGTTATTTTCTCAAGTAGATTAAGTGAAGGCTTATGTTTCCGCAAATCTGCGTCCAGGGTTAAGTGCACATTAGATCTCAGGAGATGAAGCATGGGGCGCATCAGGTGAGATTCTAAATTTCTGACTAACCGCTTGACCTTAGTTTAAGTTGTACTCAGTTACGGTAACCATGTATATAATTTCAGTATTAATTAAGTTGTACGAAGCTGTCAGCTGTCGGGGTCTAGACAAAGGTGTTCTAGAAGAACCGCTGATTAATGTCTGAGCATTACATGGGTAACTGTAGGGGGCTAAAAGTATTAGCCATAAACCTCTGAATAAGGATCAAACTGGCGAGTTTTGTGATCGTGGAGCCCACGCATAGCGGCCGCCGTGAGGCATCCTAAGCGACATAGATTCCTAATGAACGAGAAAAAAATACAAAGAGTTAATTAGAATAATCGAATGTAAGAATAATCAGAGACCGACAAAACAACCAATTTGCCTTTCAACCTAAATTAGAATTCAGATACTAAAATGGAGTCAGATTGAGTTCAACCTAAATTGAATAACTCTGCGCGCTGAAAAGACCGAACACGCAAGAGACCTTCATCCGCCACTGGGTACCTTCCTTGGACCAGGTGCGCGGACCTTACATAATAAATTACATTTGAAAATATATTCACATGGAAAAATATAATATTGCACAAATAAATGCAGCTTTTGTGAGCATAAGAAACCTCTTTCAAAAAAATTCTTACTGACCTTTTGACCAGTAGTTTCCTTTTTGCAATCCATCCATCGATCAAAACTGCATTGTTTAACTTCCTCAGGATACATTTGCTTGAAGAAGAAAATATTCAGCTAAAGCAGACAACAGCACAGATGTCGGAGCGCATCGAATGCCTGACGATACTGGCCGAGACCAACTGCGATGCAAGTACAATCCTTGAACAAGTACATTGCTTTAGATCTAATTTTCAGGTTTACAAATTGAGAATGCTGATAGTTTAGGTGATCTTTGTTCACATTCTACTGCAGGAAGTCACTGCCGAGAGTCGTGCCATAGAGGGCCAAGACAAATATCTTACTCTTCCTACATAAATATCTTCAGTTTTCTTTCCAGTGCAAATTCAATTATTTTTGTAAACCTAAATATTTCTAAATAAAGGTCTCATCCCATGGTTTTATGTCTATGTAATCTACAAAAAAACTAATTTTCCTCATGTGAGAACATAACTGACATAATGACAGGGCAGTGAGTCAATAACAAGAAAATGCTCCCTTATGTGCTGTCTTCTAGTCTCTCGCAAACTTTTCAAGTCCCCCTTCACTGGCACAAAACCAGAAATGTGTTGCTTTTAACTCATTATAATGAATATCATTTAGCATTATTCTTTTTTTTATTAGTCATTTTTCAACAAAAGGGGGGAAAAAATGGTGCAAAAGTTGAAGTCACTGGCTTACCTAATAGTATATGAGCAGGATTTCACAAACAGGAAGTGTGGTCTGCTCTAATCCGGCAGAAGTTCGCTTCTTTGGTTACTTGCCATAATGCAGACAGCTTCATTTGAAGGAATAGTTCACCCAAAAAATTAAAAATTGCTGAAAATGTACTCTCCCTCAGGCCATCCAAGCTGTAGACGTAGTTTGTTTCTTCATGGAAAAAGATTTTGGAGAAATGTAGCATTCCATCACTTGCTCACCAATGGATCCTCTGCAGTGAATGGGTGCCGTCAGAATGAGAGTCCAAACAGCTGATGAAAACATCACAATAATCCACACCACTCCAGTCCATCAGTTAATGTCTTGTGAAGCCAAAAACTGTGTGTTTGAAAGAAACAAATCCATCATTAACATCACTTCTGTCCCAAATACAGGTCTAACAGCTTGATCTGTGCAGATTTCTCCCGATTCAGACCCAACATTGTTATGGATTATATATATTTTATCTGGAAGCAATGGTTTAAGGTTAAAACACGGTAATGATGAATTTGTTTCATACAAACAAAAAAGCTTTTGGCTTCACAAGACATTAACTGATGGACTGGAGTGGTGTGGATTATTGTGATGTTTTTATCAGCTGTTTGGACTCTCATTCTGACGGCACCCATTCACTGCAGAGCATCCATTGCTGAGCAAGTTATGCAATGCTACATTTCTCCAAATCTGATGAAGAAACAAACTCATCTACATCTTGGATGGCCTGAGGGGGGAGTACATTTTCAGCAAATCTTCATTTTTGGATGAAGTATTACATTGAACTGACACAATGAACATTTTTCAACATGCAGGTCTCAATAGCATCAATGCATTTACATAATACTCACTTTTAAAAAGAAGGTAAATGTAGTTTGAGTAGCCCAGCATGTATAATCATATAATGAGCACACAGACTGATACAGAATTTTCAAATTTATTTATTTGCTTACTTTTACAAAGTCCGTTTCCTCTCCATGTCTTGACGTTGCATGTAGCAGCCAAGGTAAATCTTATAGAGTACCACAATTCAAGACAATTAAAAAGGTATATTTTATAATAACTAGACATTGTAGTCATTTTATATAAACTGGTTAACACTTAAGTACTGTATAGTTTATTTACAGCATGTTCATGCTAGGAAATAAAATTACATAAAAGTACTGAGTACACAAGTTAACACCAATATGGTATAAAATATATGTATAGAAAATGTGATGGTAAACAACTAGTGATAAAATGGTTAAGGCTTAAAATGTGTAAAATTAACATGTTAGTCGTTAATATTTCAACATGATAATAAGTATAAACATGTATAATGAGCCAAGGAGGTATTCTAGACATCGATACAGCTACACGAATCTCATGGGCAACTCTACAGCTTTTTTCCCCCAAAATTGTTCTCTGCTGAATCTCACAAGAACATGTCAGGTTATACATTTCACCCCAAAATCAAAAAAAAAAATGCAAAAAAAAAAACATTTTGAACAAAAGAAAATGAAGACAATTTGTAGGACCAGTAAGATTTTTTTTTTTATTTGCATTTTCATGACAATTAAGGAAATGTTCCACTAAAATTCACCTAAACCTATACACACACATACATACATATATATATATATATATATTCTATTAATTTTCTATATATATATATTATCTTTATTATGTTAGGGTATTTACATTTTATGGAACATTACCACTTATCTATATATAATGTGTAGTGTATATAATATAATATATCTAAATGTGTGTGAAAAGCATTTTAAACACACATTACTTGTTAATACAGTAATAAAAAGGACATTATATTATAATATTTACCCAATATTAAAATAAAAACCAAAGTATAGTATTTTATGAGACATTTATGCAATTTATGAGACATTCAATTTAAATACTAAAGGGGCAGGATGAAAATAATGCCTCTTATGCAAAAAGAAAAAAAAAATCAATCTTCATTTTCTTTTATGCAAAATATAGTAATCTGGACATTTCCTGACAGTTTTCACTCATCTAGAATGTCAAATGCATGCTGACATCTGTAACATATGAATCGTCGCAGGTTTAAGTGTAATTTTTAAATGTTATACATGTCTATTCTGAAACATCAGAATCTTTTGCCATTTTCATATTCCATTTTTGGCACCAGACGTCAAAAATTTGTGAAGCACTAAGGGATCAATCTGGCAAAACATCTAAATGTGCTGATTTGTCTATAAAGTCAGATTTATAACAGTCCTCTTGAGGAGTTAACTTTAATGCTAAAGCTATTTTCATTTCGATGTCCGATTTCCCTACAAGCAAGGAAATGTTTTAATAAATGAAATGAAAACATTTTATGATTGACATTATCAAAACACAAGACCATTGGTCTCTAAACCAACTCGGAGTTGCCCAAAAGAAAGGGATATTTTTCCCAGACAGCATAGAAAAATATGAGAGGAGGTACTGGACTTGGTCCAAGCTTAAAACATACAACGTATGTCCTGTGATTTTATAATGCATAATACCTACAGTCCCAAACGCTTAGCTGCCAAAAGCAATGCCTTTATTGACATAACAGACCAGAAACTTTTAAAGCCAAAACTGTGTGGCCTGAAAGTGCTGTGAAACCATCTTTGGATTTCCCGATTATTCCCTCTCAACTCAACGACGAGTTGGAGAAGAGGAATGTGTGTAATAGAAACTGGCCAAACCGCTGCTGTGTTTTGAGCCTCTATCCACACAAACTGATACATGTCGGAATGTTCTCAAAAACTAAAACAAACTAGCAAACACACAAAAAAAATAAATGTCAAACCACCGAGAATGGGCGATTTTGCTTGCTTATGCCAAGATTGGGAACTGACCGACCGACCGCGGACTGGTCCAGGACCAGGGTCTCAGATGAGGGAAATGCGAACGGGAACGCTGGCCGAGTCGATCCTTTGCGGCGAGTGTTGACTCACCAGATGTTCTACCACCATGTGCTTAGACATGTGTTTCATAAGGTAGGTTTCCTGGAAAGAGGCATTATACGACATATTAGATGTTCATGAATCAAGGAGCAGAGAAAAAGATTGCATAGTGCTAGAAAACGTAGGAACATGTGGGGGCTCTAAATCATAAAACAATTGACTTTTTTTTTTTTAGGGCATGTCAGAAAAGATCAAAATGTGGTACTACTATGGACATTTAAAATAAACAATATAACTATTTAAATAACACTAAATATTTAAAATAACAATTCCTAAAACTAATTGTCACTTATTTTATATATTTTGCAATTTTAATAATGGTTAAAATAGTGGGCATGGAGAAATACAAATCCCAGGGGTTCTCAAACTGGGGTAATCAGGGCTATGTTTACTAAAACTAAAAACAAATACAAATATACAGGGACATTAAAAAACAAACCTAAGAAAAATGATAAAAACAGACAACAAAAAAAAAAAACTACAAACTTTAACAAAAATTAAAAGGGAAAATATAAAAAAGTTTAAAATTCAAACAATATTCAATACTATAAAGCAATATAGAGCATTTCTATATCACCGTATTCGTATACTAAATAACAATGGGGTATGATTTTGAAAAAAAAAAACAAACTTAAATAAAAAAAATTGGTAAATAATTTTATTTTAATTTAATTTTTTTTAAATGGCTTTTTCATTAAAAAAAGTATATAATCTAATAATATATTAATGTGCGATAATATGAAATATGACAAACATAAAATCAGAATCAAGATTTTAAAATATAGATGAATTGCATTTCTTAGGTATTGTAACTGGTCACCATTTCTTTTCTTACACCCTTTTATAAATTGTTCTTTTTGAAAAAAATTACTTTTCTAGGCAAAATTGTTTTTGCCTATAGGTTTATTTTTTTTTTTAAATAATCTTACAGTGTGTCAATTTTTATATAATTTTTCTCAGGGGCCATTTACACGACCCCCCTTTGAAAAAAAAAAAAGGGGGGGAAAACTTCAACTTCAAAAACTTTTGAAAAGTGCAAGTTTTTGAAAATGATACCGTTATTGTCTCCGTGTAAACTACATAAACACAAATTTGTGATTAATACCGTTGTTTTTAGTCGGACTCGTGTGAAACGGGGATCATTTTGACAACGTTGTCACCTGTACGCAAAAAACGCCAAAAAGGAACAACTTATCCATTTTAACCACATGGTAAGGTATTATGCATTACTGTAGGCCATAAAGCTGCCGGCAGGTTCATTATAAAAAGAATCAGCAAAACCTGAATCATAATGTTTTGGATTTTGCATGATCACCCAAGACGGTGGAGGAGCAGCGAGAATGCTGTAGTACGTACTGAGGTTCAGGCTTCGACCAACATGCTGCGCAAAATGCCTTGGAGTTTTTGAGGGCAGTGAGCAGACAAGTGGATTGGAGGGAGGGCGTGGTGAGGTAAGTGCTGTGGTAACAGGTTGGAGCACTGTAAGGCTGGCTTTATTATGTGGATCTGGTGAGACTGAAGGAGGGTAAAGAAACACAAAGCTTCATTCACACAAACACACGCTCACACATCACCAAGAAGATTACATTGCAGTGCGATATAGGTACAGTTAAACAGAGGAGGTGACGTTCAGGAAATCTGGCCTGTCTATGATGATGTATATATATAGATACGTAATAGGATATTGTGATCGAGCTTAACATTTTTTTTCTTTCAGCAAGCAAAATCTCAATTGAGAATAGAAATATATATATATATATATGATATATATATATCTATTATAGATATATAGATATTAACACACACATAAACATACACACACATAAAACAACACATATAAAAGATGAGATCTTATATATATATATTCGATTATATATATATATATATATTAAATTAAATATAAAAATCTATCATATAGTGGGTGTGGGGGTCTAATAAAACTAATAAACATGACAGACACACACAAACAATTTACTACAGAATACTGTTCATGAAATATGTGGGAACAATACAATAAGAAGAGATATTGGGTTTACTCTGCAGCTGGGAGCTTGGAAGGCTTTTCACAGGCTGGTGAGACATTTCATATGCCGAGCACCTGTGTGGATTCTGTAGAATGCAAAAAACGCAAGCAAAATGTGATGACAAATGTGACCCTGGAGCACAAAAACAGTCTTAAGTCGCTGGGGTATATTTGTAGTACTAGCCAAAAAATACATGTTATGGGTCAAAAAAACAAACAAACCACAAAAAAAAAAAAAAAAAAATTTTATCGATTTTTCGTTTTATGCCAAAAATCATTAGGATATGAATTAAAGATCATGTTCCATGAAGATATTTTGTAAATTTCCTACCGTAAATATATCAAAACTTAATTTTTGATTAGTAATATGCATTGCTAAGAACATCATTTGGACAACTTTAAAGACGATTTTCTCAATATTTAGATTTTTTTGACCCTCAGATTCCAGATTTTCAAATAGCTGTATCTCGGCCAAATATTATTCTATCCTAACAAAAACCATACATCAATGGAAAGTATGTATTCAGCTTTAAGAGAGGTATTTATTCAATTTCGAAAAATTGACCCTTATGAATGGTTTTGAGGTCCAGGGTCACATATAAACTTGAAGGTCATTGAGTCCGTCTGAGCTCTTCAAATCAAACATGTGCACAAGCTGAGGCTGAAGAGTTACCTGGTGTGCTGCTGTAAGTGTGAGAGCTGGCGGAAGGACTTCTCGCAGTAGGAGCAGTGATACGGCTTCACTCCCAGGTGAATGCGCAGGTGTTGGGACAGGTAGGACGCGTTGGCGAAGGACTTGGTGCAGTGAGGGCACTTGTGAGGCTTTGCTTCCGTGTGGGACTTGGAGTGTATCTGCATGTCTGACTTGGAGAAGAACGTCAGCGGACACACTTTACATCTGCAAGATGAAATGCAAATAATCTTTAGTATTTTTTTTCAAAAACACGGGATCTGGAATATAGACTATGTGGCCAGTAAAATCTGCAAATGGTATGAAAGCAATTTAGATGACACATACGGCAGTTTGGAGCCAAATAAAACACAGTGAAAACACACTTGCAGGAGAAGGGAATTAAATTTGGGTTTGGACCAAGAAATCTAACCAAGAGGAGACACATGACAACTAATATTGAAATATTTACATTTATGGCTGTATGATTAATCAAAATAAATGGAAATTGCCACATGGATTTTCTTTGTTGGCTTTTCTAGATTTTTATTTTACATTGAAATCAGCAATATTCTAAGTTTTGTTTAATATTTTTTTCATTAATAAGGATAATAAGAATATTACTATTATTACTAAATTAGGATTTTTCTGATATTACATAAAAACAATTTTACATAAAACATTTTGGCCCAATTAAACCACCAAATAAAATCAGAAATTTCAAATTTTTATATTTTTATGTAGTAGTAGTAGTAGTAGTTAGTAGTAGTAGTAGTAATAGTTAGTAGCTTTGCAATTTTTAACCCCAAAAAAAACAATAGAACATTTACATTTTTCCCAAATCAATGCAGGCCTATTGACATTTGCATTTGGAAAGATGCTTTTATCCCAAGTGACTTACATTGCATTCAAATTAAAAATTTATCAGTAAGCATCAAAACCATGGACCTTAGGTGTTGCAAGCAGGAGCTCTACTGTTTATACGCAAATCACACTATACTTATATGCAAACAGTCATTTGTTTTATTTAGTAATAATGATAATAATAAAGTTGTACCTGTAGGTTTTGCCCTCTTTGGCAGTGATGCTGACAGTTGATTGGTCGGCTCCAGAAGCCAGGATTGGGTAGGGAACGACAAAGAGTGGCCCAGATGGGTTTTCAGCTTTGATCTTTTTGCGACCTCGTCCTATGCTCTTCGGAGGAGGACCCAGCAGTCCTGCCAGTCCTCCGCTGTTTTTGATTACGTCCATGCCCGGCCCGCAGGACAGTCCTGAGATGAGGTTTGGGGAAGGTGCGCTGCTCTGACGTGTCTGACTGCTGGTGGTTGGAGTGGTCAGGGTGGTCGGCGTCACGCTCTCTGATGTGTTGTGGTTGGCAATTCGAGAAGACGTCAGTGACAGTCCTGAAAATGAACATTTCTTTAAGCAAAAGCTCACCCAAAAATGAAAATGTATACTAGATGAGATTGTTTCTTCATGGGAACAGATTTAGAGAAATTAAGCACTTGCTCACTTGCTAACGTGGATCCTCTGCAGGAATGGGATGCCGTCAGAATGAGAGTGGGGTGGGGGGGGGGGGGGGGGGGTCACAAACAGCGATAAAAACATCTCCAATAATCACACATATTTGTTTTGTAAACGGTGCTTGATCTGTGCATATGTCTTTCCTGGAGGAAGCTTTACTATGGATTATGGACTCATAATGGTCCAGAGAAGCCAACAATCTCTAGTTTAAAACATCTAAATGAGGATTGTTCTTACAAAAGAAGGCTTTTGGCTCACAAGAATTTACTGATGGACTGGAGTGGCTGGCTTATTTGATGTTTTCAAGCGTTTGGACTCTCATTCTGACGGCACCATTCACAGCAGAAGATCCATTGGTGAGCAAGTGAAATGATACATTTCTCCAAATCGAGAACTATATACATCTGGATGGCTGAGGGGGTTGAGTTAAATTTCAACAGCTTTTTTTTCTTTTCCCCCCCTGGATGAACTGTGCTGAATGATAATTGTATATCGCAAAGTAAAAACAAAATTGCACAAAACAATAAACAGAAGTTTGGCATTCACCATTACCTGACCGATGATGATTCGCTCTGGATGGCTGGTCTATGATTTGCCGCAAATGCCAGTCTTCCCACAATCCTCTTGCTTTAATAGCTGTTTTATCGTCCAGATTCAAGTTTACGTCACCCAGAATACGACCTGCACACATTATGTGCACAATTAGCATTAAGCGTGTGTCTCAGTGAGCAGATTTGTGCTATGCAATGGAGAATGTACCTGCGACGGAGCTGGAGGCGGGTCGTGCGTGTAGGGCGATGTCGGCCTGGGTGGTGCTGTGAGCGTGGAGTCCCGGCATCTGCTGCAGCTTGGGCGTTGATATATTGTGCTGCCCACCTTCTGTCACCGTGGGCTGTCCGAGCAGTAAGGGCTGCTGGGAAGGGACAGAAGTGGGCGGCAGGTGTGGAGGTCTGATTTTCTCCGCCATGAGCTGTTCTTTGATCTTGTTGATCAGCATGAGGTTATCCAACTGGGGAAAAAAGGGGGGAAAAGTGAGATTAGAACAAGCAGATGGTTCAAATCCTCCTGGTCCTGAACTTCTGACATGAGGACAAGAACATGCGTTTAATCCTGTAAAGCCTGACATGTGAAACAAGTCAGAGAAATCGGATTTTGTGAAATGGAAACTTTCAGATTAAATATATATATATTTTTTTAATGGCATATGTTTTTTTTTTATTTGTTTGTTCTCTCATATTAGATGCATTAGGCTTTTATGGCTCACATGGTATGATATAGTGAGAATATGCAGCTCATGCTCAAGGAGGAAAAACAAGTTTTCAGAGGCTCAAACTGAGCAAAAATAAGCAATTTAGTGCAGATGCTGATATTTATATATGGACAAAACGTAAGATGAAATCCTGATAGCTTGTAATGTAAATCAATGAGACATTTATACAGTAAAAATACTACTTAAATAAAAGGAGATAATATCAAGTTGGCAAACTTATCCCAATAATATGAAATTTAACTGCTTAGGTAAGGCTCTGTAGGTTTTGACATATAATGCAATGAAACAATACAATGTTGATTGAGAGATGAACAAATAAACATTCTTAAAAGCCTGATGATCAGATTTGATACTCATTTGAACATGTTTAAAAAAAAAAATAAATGATGTATGGATAATCAAGTAAAAAGTTGCTTCAGTCCAGTAAGTGCTCATCTTGAAATATTACTAACAATATTAAAGTTATTCTTATGTTTACTTTGTTACACTCTAAACTTTAGCATGTTGGTGCCCTTATCTGCTACTTAAGAAAACTAGTAAACAATAAAGACTTAATTGTCTAGACAAAGATTAAGCCTAGTGCTGAACTTAAGTAATTTAGTGATTCTGTTACTATTAGATAAAAGACAAGGATTAATGAAGTCTGCCCATTGATGCATGTTAGTTTTTCTTACCTGACCAGGAATAGAAGTGGAGTGGAGGCCAGAAGATGGATTATTAAATCGAGTTCTGCCATAGAAAACACAAACACACACAAACACACAAAGTCCAATGCTTGATTAATGATGCTTTATTTTTACATCATGCATTGTTCCGTGACTTTTATGTGACCGATTCGAGGCTGAGAACAAACCAAATGGATCTTTTTGGGATTGCATATTTAATTGGAATTACTTGTTGATGAGAGATTCAAAGATGAAGACAATAATGACAGACAATGACTCAAAGTTTTGGGGGGAAAAAGATGCAGCAGGATCTGAAGGTCGCAGTGTTTGACAAGGAAACACAAACCGCACAAAGGTAACATCCTTTAAAAATCACACTATGGCTGCTTGGTGGTTCACAAAAATGTGCAATTTCTCACTGAAGGCTCTCGGCTCATATGCAGCTGAATGAGAGTGAGGCGGCTGAAATAAATTGGCAAACTATACTGCGTAGATTAGATATGACCTCCCATGATTATTTATTGATTAGAAATGCGGATCTAACCCAAGATGATGACATAAATTAAAACTTGGTGTAATGCATTAGTTAAGAAACGACATTAACAACCCATTTAACTTCCATAAAGTGACATATTTAAGAGCAAAACAGGATATTCAAGAAAATACTCAAGGATATTAAAAAAGCAAAAAAAAGTTCACCCCAAAAATTTCTCATCCAAAATGTAGATGAGTTTGTTTCTTATTGGAACAGATTTGGAGAAATGTATCATTGCATCAGTGTCTCAGCAATGGAGGCTCTGCAGTGAATGGGTGCAGTCAGAATGAGAATCCAAACAGCTGATAACCTATCAACAATGTCCAAGTAAATCCAACCACTCCAGTCCATAATATCATTAAGAAGCTGTGTTTGTGTAAGAACATCAATTATTAAGATGTTTTGAACTTGAACCATTGTTCTGGTATTATGCGTCTAGATCTATAATGATGGCTTCTGAAAAAAATCTAATCGATAAGTAGAAAAATAGCCAAAGGTCAAGCACTGTGTACAAGAGAAAAAAGTATAAAACAAGATATAAAACAAAATATGTGGTGGATTTTGAAGGGAGAGGCGATGGACTTTTACAATGGAGGAAGCAGTATCATGCATTATGGACTGATATTTTGTCCAGAAGCAAGGGTTTGACGTTAAAAACGTCTTGATGGATTGTTTTTTTTATCACAAACACACAGCTTTTGCTTCACAAGACATTAATTAATTGATGGACTGGAGTCATGTGAATTATTGTGATGTTTTTATCAGCTGTTTGGACTCATTCTGACGGCACACATCACTGCAGAGCATCCATTGCGGAGCAGTGATGCGATGCTACATTTCTCCAAATATGTTCCAATAAAGAAACAAACTCATCAACATCTTGAATGGCATGAGGGTGAGTACATTTTCAGCAAATGTTCATTTTTGTGTAAATTTTAACGGAGCCGTTTTCTTTAAAATAACATACACTTATGAATCATTAATAATATAGCCAGGAAAGTATATTAAGGACATTCTAGGATTAATTCTTAAAGAATGGATCACTGGGATCATGTACGGCTTTGTGTACCAAGTTACAAGTAAAGCTTCATCATAGTGACACTGCCATTGTTCAGAGGCTTTTGCTGTTGGCTTAGGACTTGCACTAATACTCGAGTTAATTGCAGACTGTGTCTTTAAAAGCATCAGCACATTACTTAGTAAGTATTTGTGACATTTGCTGTGACGTCAAATTACGTTGGTCATAGCACAAAGCTTATAAGCAGAAAGCATGATTTAAAAACAATGCTGATTGCAAAGTCACAAAGAGACAATATTTGAGTATTTGAATGTTGAAACCTAAAAATGTCAAATGCATATGTAAATGTGGCAGATTCATATGGAAAAGTGAAAACTCTACCCCACAGTTTTAGCAGGAATTGAAACAGAAACCCTTTCAGCATCATTAAGGAAATATTCAGCAGGGTCTGGGCTCATATATTTGGACATATCGCTTTTATTATTTTTGGCTCTCTTAAATGAATTTCTCTTCAAGGGCCCTTAGTCAAACACTCTTAAGACCCATAAGCACTGCCAAAACATTCATAGCACAGTGTCACGGATATAATGCAAGAAAATGATACACCTAAAGTAATCAGACCGTATGGAAACGTTTCTAAAGATACAGAGTTCCAAAACCGAGCAGGTAAAGGTTAGAAGGGTGGAAAGATGAATGTCACTGTCCTGTTTGTTCAATACAACCACTTCAAGGAATCCTTTCCTGCTGCATTCTGGTCATTTTGACCCGGAAAGAATCTTCTTTTTCCTGTAAATGCTGGTTAAAGGGGTCATATGATGCGATTTCAAGTTTTCCTTTCTCTTTGGAGTGTTACAAGCTGATTGTGCATAGATAAGATCCCTGAAGTTGCAAAGACTAAAGTCTCAAAACCAAAGAGATCTTCTTTAATCAAAGTTAAGAATCTGCCACGCCCCCTAAAACGCCTCGCTCTAACATGCCCCCACATATCTACCTAACTATGTGGGAATATTTGCATAATGCGTCCAAATGTTCACGCAAAGAAAGAAGGCGTGGTTTCAGTAACCGCAGTTAGTGTTGAAGCAGCCATGTCAGGGAGACGCTGTGTGTTTTAGGCGAAAGCAAAAGAACTTATTTGGCCTTTCGAAAGTAGATGCATTTAGGAATTTTAAGATTACTTACAACAGAACAGCACTGCATTTTATGGATGAGCGTTTCTGGAACCTAGGAGAGGAGGTAATTCTGACTTTGCTATGACAATCTGGCGCTTCTGAATCAGCTGTTTTGTTATTAGTTTAAGTATTTGCTATTGACTGTTCAAATGCGGAGTTTTGCGCATCGTGTGTGTGTGCGCGCGAGAGAGAGAGAGACAGAGCGCTACTGGGGGTGCCTGAGAGAGAGAGAGAGAGTGAGACAGCGAGAGAGAGGCAGGGTTACATCACAGTGGAGTCAGCTGTCTTAACCGTGGCTTGTGTACTGCAAAAACATACCAGCTTCATCACTGTCTGTCACACGACTCTGTCCCCTTAGGGGTTCTGTCTTTACATTTATTTTGAAAGATGAAGCTCGTGATTATGGTAAGGGGTGTTACATGTCCGACGAGTGCTTGCGGTGTTCGGCCAATCACAATGCACTGGGTCAGCTGGCCAATCAGAGCAGACTGCTCTTGTCGGAAGGAGGGACTTTGTAGAAAACGAAGCGTTTGAGAGAGGCGGGGCATAGAGGACCTACAATAATGTATTTGAAAAATAATGTGTTTTTTGAACATGAAAGCATGTCAACACATTCTGTTATACCAAATACACAAAATAAAGATCTTTACAAAATTGCATCATATGACCCCTTTAATGTTATTACATTTGATTAAAGCCTACTGACTTAGCTCACGCAGAGTATAACAACTTCCCCCACCTTTTTTTTAATTTTTTATCATTTTTGTTGTTGTGGTGTTCCCAGTCAAAAATGACGTCCTATTATAAATAGTTCATTATGGCCTATAGTATCACAAATCTGGATTCAAACTTTTTATCAGCTTGTTTTATTTCACTTAGCACAGGTTTTGTGTTTCTTTTGAAACTGATTTATCATAGGCCTCAATGATCTGAACTCACGCACCTCAGTTTTTTTTAGTGAACACTGCCAAAATTATCCACAAATTATACTTTTTTTCACTTAAAAACTGAGGTTGCATAGGTGCATAAGCTCACATCAATGAGTCCTATGATCAATCAGTTCCAAAAAGAAATACAAAACCTGTGATAATTGAAAGAAAGTTTTGAATCCAAGATTTGGTGATAATACAGCATAACCAGAGATTTACAAGCAATTTAAAAAAAAAAGGCAGGAAACACCAAGTTTTCAAATGCACTTCAGAGTTTATCAAATTACTATGAAAATGTCCTTAACTAATACTAATAACACGTACAATGGTATTTCCATAGTACTCAAAAGTATACACAGAATAGCATGGTACAAGCACAGTAAATGTCCCAAAATAAACATGCAAGGACCATTTGGGTGTCCATTCATCTGATACAGAGGTGCATTACAAACACAGTTTTACGCTGTAATAGTGTAAAGCTGCATTTTATAATGAATTCTACCTGTATCCTCATTTAAATGCCGCTGAGGTGAAGTAACAGCAACATTTCAAACCATGCTAATAAAAGCACCCAGCAGCTTTAATAAACGACATGTAAATATCAAATAAGCATTTAGGTGAAGAATGACACGTCTCTGAGTCTCTGATAGAAACTGAGATCAAACTTACTCAACTTTTTCTTTTATTCTATCTGCATCCTTGCAATCACTCTCAATTAAAGCACCTTCGATCAAACATCAAATTCAAAATAACGCGAAGGGACGCGTGTCGTGGCTTCTGGAGGCCCGGGTCCCCGCTGTCTGCCTCTCCCACATTCTCAGACAGTTTTATTAAAAATTGCAGACAAAAGGAAAACAAAAATGGCAGCCTGTCTTATTTTTATAAGGACAGGGCGCCATATTCTGCAGATCCCACATTTTTTAGCGACAAAAATAAAGCGCGTGAAATCGGATCAAAAGAGCGAGGTGTAAAACGTCGCGTTATTTGCATTAAGTTCGCGAATGATTGTTTACTTAGATCTGCAGGTTTGAATAGCCCGGCTGGAGGAGGAGAAAAAAAACAGAGGAGAGGGAAAAAAACAGACTTCCTACAACAATCGTGCGATGCGAACACACCACGCAGATGGAAACAGACGCGCTTCTCTCCAGCGAAAATGCAACATTTCTATCGTGACTCACGAGCGTGCAGTTGCAACATTGTTGCAGCACGCGCCTGCTTTAGATTTTTTTTCTTTTGTTTGAACTTTTTGCTCACTCGAATGACGTCTAGCGTCGCCTCAATGCACCATGCAAATGTCAAAAAAATCATCATAATAATGAGTGCAATCGTGAAACTGAAAAGAGCGCGACAGACGTACCTTGCACACCTCGACGGCGGATTTATTCGATTTAATGAAAGGTTCAGATGTTCTTTCAGCTTTGCCTTCAGAGAGACTTCAGACCTTCCGGGTCGCCTGCCGTTCACTTCTGGGTGCTGCAGGCACAGCGCTAGAACAGCGAAGCCATATGTGATCAAATATATACAATAATCATTAAAAACCATGACTTATAACCATGTTGTTTTACTCCTGTGAGTCCACGATATGGGGCTCAAAAGAGCAGACACTGAGATATGGAGTCATAAAGAACATTTAATATGCGTTTTCTATTGTTTTGTAGCAACATTGAAGAATTGCATTACATCACATACATTATTTATGCATGTATGTCTTATGGAATGTAGGTTGGATTTTTATAGGAATAAAATAGAATAGAACTAGTGATACTATGTGCTAACAAAACTATACAAAATATACTAATAATCAGAAGTTTATGAGTTATTATTTACCATTTTAACATCTAAATAGTCATCAGAAGAATTATGAGTGACCTGAAGATATGAAAGGGAGGGAAAAGCCATATATACAGTGGGTACGGAAAGTATCCGACCCCTAAATTTTTCACTCTTTGTTATATTGAAGCCATTTGCTAAAATCATTTAAGTTCAATTTTTTCCCTCATTAATGTACACACAACACCCCATATAGACAGAAAAACACAGAATTCTTGACATTTTTGCAAATTTATTAAAAAATAAAAATTGAAATATCACATGGTCCTAAGTATTCAGACTTTTTTTTGCTGTGACACTCATATATTTAACTGGTGCTGTCCATTTCTTCTGATCATCCTTGAGGTGTTTCTACACCTTCATTTGAGTCCAGCTGTTTTTGATTATACTGATTGGACTTGATTATGAATGCCACACACCTGTCTATATAAGACCTGACAGCTCACAGTGCATGTCAGAGCACATGAGAATCATGAGGTCAAAGGAACTAACTGAAGAGCTCAGAGACAGAATTGTGACAAGGCACAGATCTAGCCAAGGTTACAAAAAAAATTCTGCTACACTTAAGGTTCCTAAGAGCACAGTGGCCTCCATAATCCTTAAAAGGAAGACGTTTGGGACAACCAGAAACCTTCCTAGAGCTGGCCGTCCGGCCAAACTAGCTATCGGGGGAGAAGAGCCTTGGTGAGAGAGGTAAGAAGAACCCAAAAGCTCACTGTGGCTGAGCTCCAGAGATGCAACCGGGAGATGGGAGAAAGTTGTAGAAAGTAAACCATCACTGCAGCCCTCCACCAGTCGGGGCTTTATGGCAGAGTGGCACGACGGAAGCCTCTCCTCAGTGCAAGACAAATGAAAGCCCGCATGAGTTTGCTAAAAAAACTCCTGAAGGACTCCAAGATGGTGAGAATTAAGATTCTCTGGTATGATGAGACCAAGATATAACTTTTTGACCTTAATTCTAAGCGGTATGTGTGGAGAAAACCAGGCACTGCTCATCACCTGTCCAATACAGTCACAACAGTGAAGCATGGTGGTGGCAGCAACATGCTGTGGGGGTGTTTTTCAGCTGCAGGGACAGGACGACTTGGTTGCAATCGAGGGAAAGATGAATGCGGTCAAGGACAGGGATATCCTGGATGAAAACCTTCTCAAGAGTGCTCAGGACCTCAGACTGGGCAAAAGGTTTACCTTCCAACAAGACAATAACCCCAAGCACACAGCTAAAATAACGAAGGAATGGCTTCACAACAACTCTGTGACTGTTCTTGAATGGCCCAGCCAGAGCCCTGACTTCAACCCAATTGGGCATCTCTGGAGAGACCTAAAAATTGCCGTCCACCAACGTTTACCATCCAACCTAACAGAACTGGAAGGATCTGCAAGGAGGAATGGCAGAGGATCCCCAAATCAGGTGTGAAAAACTTGTTGCATCTTACCCAAAAAGACTCATGGCTGTATTAGATCGAAAAGGGTGTCTTGCTACTAAATACTGAGCCCAAAAGTGATCTGATACTTAGGACCTGTGATATTTCAGTTTTTCTTTTTTAATAAATCTGCAAAAAAGTCAATCAAACCCAAAGAGGCAATCAATTTGGTATTAAAACAACTAAAAGCAGATCCAAAACTAAAAGATAAACTTTATAAATACTACCTATACACATTTTAAAAATAAAGAATTAAATAAAAATGACAAATGCATAAAACAAAAAGTTAACATTTAAATGAAAAACAAAAAAAAACGCTAAAAACCATTCAAAATATTAAAGAACAAAAGGTAAAAGAGTATAATAATGATAATATAAACATAAAACTAAGCTAACCACCAACAACAAAAAAAAAACTAAGTAGTGTATGTACAAACCACAAACACCACCACAAACACACACCACACACAGGTGTTTTGTGAAAAGTGGGGAATCTATAGGCGTAATGGTTTTATACTGTAAGACAGCTATATTCTATTGGCACTAACAACCCTACCCCTAAACCTCCCCTCACAGGAGACTTGTCTATTCAGATTTCAATACACTCCATTTGGTGATTTATAAGCGTTTTGAAAGTGGCGGAAATGGGGTTAATGTCCATGAAAAGCACCTTCTCCTTGTAAATACTGTCAACCTTTGTATTATACAAATTATTGTTATATATTGTCATCATTTGTCACAAAACCACGCAACACACACGCAAACACGAACACACACACACCACACCTATCTATATATATATATATACATACAGTATCCCACAGAAGTGAGCACACAGTGTGTGTACTTCACCTGTAAGTGTCTACAAAACAAATCTCAATAATTTAAGCATAAGACTTTAAATGAAAAGGTTTATAATGACGAGCAACACAAATAGTTTAAAATGATTAAACTTGTTGACATTGACTGGTTGTGTACGTTTACAATACAATATACAAACTGCAAAGACAACAGTATAAATGACTTGAAGTACAATATTATTATTAATATTATATTATGTTTGTGTCTTGTTCATATATAGCCTGCCTATTCCAGTTAATCATGTAAAGTAAATATTCATTTTTGATCAGGGTTATTATAGTTCACTAAAACCTTGAAATAAAATAGACCTTAAATGAAATCAAATCAAATAGAAATAAAAGTATTTTATTTCGGCTATAGTTGTCAAGGCAATGTTTTTCATTTCCATTCAGTTTTAATTTGAGGTACTAAAATAACTCAAACTAAAACTGAATATACTTATATATTCTTATAACTTGACATAGAAAAAAAAACCATAAACCTATTTTATTTCAGACAACATTTCACATTTCTGTTTGGTTTAACTTTATGTATTGATTCACTAAAACTAAATCGCAAATTAATAAAAAGTATATAAACATATTTTTCAACGCTAACAAAAAACCCACAACAAAACAAGGAAACCTGAAAACAAAAAAACAGAAAATATAAAATACAAAAACTATAGCTATAATAGTTTATACATAATAGTAATATAATAGCTATAATAGTAAATAATATATATAATAGCTATAATAGTAAATAATAATTAATTAAGCTATAATACTACTGTTTATGGATAATTCCCTTTCTTAGTATTGTGTCTTTTGTTAGTTAGTTTCACATCTTCGTTGTTTTGCGTTCTCTCAGATGAACAGTAGATGACAGCACGCGCTCAGACTGTTCGTGCAGGAGCTCTGCAAGAGTTGACCGTGCTGTCAGTCAAATAAAGCTCACTGAAGCGTGCCGTGTGCCATCAGCGACACGAGAAATAATGAGGAAGTCCGCCTGCGCACATCGGAAAACTTGGGGTCGTGGAGGAAGCAGATGGACTGGTGTCTGTGAGAGATCTAATCAAACATTGACACTCCCTCTACACAGACACGTGCTTTGAGTCTAATGTAATGTAATGTTTAGACACGTCCCACTGGGGGAGGGGGAGGAGAAATGCACACACACACAGGTTTACATTTGTGAATAGTGGGGACATCCCATAGGCGTAATGGTTTTTATACTGTACAGACCGTATATTCTATTAACCTACACCAACCCTACCCCTAAACCTAACCCCACAGGAAACTTTGTGCTATTTCAGATTTCCAATACACTCCATTCTGTGTGATTTATAAGCGTTTTGAAAAGTGGTTACATGGGGTAATGTCCTGAAAAGTCACCTTCTCCTTGTAATACCTGTCATACCTTTGTCATTATACAAATGTATGTCCCCATTTGTCACAAAAACGCGCGCACACACACACACACACACACACACACTTGATAACTCAGACAGAGAAGTGACCAGACACTGAATGACTGCCTGCTGGTGTGTTCAGGTAGGGATCAGTCTCTGCTGATGTTCAGCATGGCTTCTTTCCTAGAGCCTCAGCTCCGGTCTAATCTTTCAGCCTTACATCACTTCAAGCTGTAGTTTCTGATGAGTGAGTCAATCAGGTTGTGATGGCCCTGTAATTAGGACATGGCTGTGTAAATAACCAAATGCTGCTGATTTTCCTCATGTTGAGAAGTCAGTGTGTTGAAAAGGCTTTTATATAATTATATTACAGAAAATGGCAAAAAAAAATCACCTTGGACCCCTCACACCCAGCCCACTCAATCTGTTGCCTTCTGGTCGGCGCTACAGAGCACTGACCACCAGAACAGCCAGTCACAAGAACAGTTTTTTCCCACAGGCGATATTTTCAGTCTGAACAATTAATCTTTCATTATTATACATCGTCCATCACAACTAACATAGTTATCTGACATATTTATATTAAACTGTAAATAACATATCTGCACACTAATAACATACTGTATCTGTACATTTATCTAAACAATTAAATTTTTTCCTATACTTCTATTTCTGTATATAGTACATTATTTAATGTGTTTTTTTTATATTAGTGTTATATTGCATCCCTACTGTGTTATTCCTATGTATGTCTGCACTATGTTTGTACTTTCTTCTACACTGAAAGCTCCTGTCCTCGAAGAGTCAAATTCAAGTCAACACTCTTCTGTTCTGATCTATATATATAGCGTTTTTTTTATCATGATTATCATTAACAAAACTTTGGATTTGACCCAAATAAAACTCATATAACAATACGAAGGCGTGAGACATGTTAAAGGTCCCCTGAAATGCTTAGAAACACTCAGCGTTAAGGCCCGTTCACACCAAGCACGATAACTATAAAGATAACGATAAAGATATAAATCGTTCTCAATATTAAAGAATAGCATGGTTCACACCACAATTATAACGATACAGAGGAACGATATCGTGATCACTTTCAAAACGATTTTTTTCCAGGTGATGAACGATAAAACACTGACAGCCTATCAGAATCCATCCTGCTGTAACGAGTTTGAGAATTTAAAGCGGCAGACGCATGTGTGCTTAGAATAAACAGACGATATAGTCCGCTGGTATGGACGCTAATATCCAAGCATTATCTTTATAGTTATCGTTCTTGGTGTAAACGGGCCTTTAAGCTAGTTGTTGTAAGTCATTTTAACTGAAACATGAAGACAGGGCGGGACATATCAAGCAGCCTGCCCCTTTTTAAAATAGCCAATAGCGTTCGTTTATATCACAGCTTGGGCTAGAGCCATTCAGAGCCGTTGAGCTCCGTAAAGCCGCATTTGACAGGGTATGCCAGTCACAATCTCATCCATATTGCTATAAAATATAGCATTCTGTGTAGAATTCAAATACGATAAGTTTTGTGGTCTGCGCCGACTCGCGCGTGTGATCCGCTTCGTGCTATCGTGTCTCTGGACCGGAGAGTATGTGTGCGGTGCGGTGGTTAGCGGGACACAGCGCCAAACCAGACTTCTTTTTTTTCCTCAATGGAAAGCATATTTACACTGTTTGAATAATTCCCTGTCCCCTATATAGTGCACTACTTGCCATTCACTGTACAGAACATACTAATTCTGTGGACAAGTGACCGATTTCAGCCGCGGCTTCAGCGTCTATTTTATAGTGTAGGGGGCGGGCGCTTCGGATTCTAGAGAGCATTTGATTGGACGGAAAGTTTGATGAGAAGCTGAAGTACAATGTGACGTCAAAAAAATTGTTGAGCCGTTTTGGCGGAAGTGACGTATTGCAAGCTTTGAATGCTTATATCTTCTTAATGCGAATTTTGTCACTGTTTTGGAGCAGACTGCCTTATAGATAACCTTACGACTAACATATTGATACTAACACCCAAAAACTTTAATTTTGATTTCATGGGAACTTTAAAGAAACTCACCTAATTGACAACAAGGTGAAAAAACCGATAGGCTGAAACGATAGATGTTGGTAATGCACTAACTGCCTTTCAATATGTAAACTTTTTGTAAAAATCCGCCCAACAAACTTAGTCCCTACACACACACCACACACACACACACACACAGACACTTGTGGCGTCCGTGGTAACATTCTTCATAATAGACCAGGACATTTTTTTAGAAAATAAATAGGGTCAATTTGTTCATATTGGGCTATAAACTACTCTTGGGGGCTCAGAATATATAGTCCTCACCACCTGACTTTCAACTTGTGCATTTATCATCAGTTCTCTTCCCAATACGGTGCACTCAACCTTAATTAACATCAAGTGTCTTTTTATGTCCTCTTGAAAGTGTGAAGATGGAGGTGTTCTGGTGTTACACTCTGTCTTTGGTGTGCAAAACTGATGAGCAGCATGCGTGCTAGTGTTTCGTCTTAGTCACACACACCAGCACTGTGTCTCTGGCTGCAGCTGCCTGCTGTTATTTACGACCTTGCTGTCACCAGTATTGCAGAACCGACAAACTTTGGGCCCACCTTTCCACTTAAGGGGTCATATGATGCGATTTCAGTTTTTTCCTTTCTCTTTGGAGTGTTACAATTTCTTGGTGTTTAAAGAAGATCTGTAAAGTTGCAAAGACTAAAAGTCTCAAATCCAAAGAGATATTCTTTATAAATTTAAGAGTCAGCCACGCCTACCTAAAATGGTTCGTTCTAACACGCCCCAACATACCTGTGTCGCTCTGTGGGAAGATTTGCATAAACGCCGCCCAAATGTTCAGCAAAGAAAGAAGGTGTAACTTTTAATCTCTCTCGCTGTAGTATTGTTGCTGGTCGCTGAAGAAATACTACAACTTTGCGCTGTGGATCGCCGGACCAGCTTTCACCGTGGACGAAGCAGAGTCAAGCCCCGGGGTCGTCACATGTGTTTGCCGCAAGCCTCCTTCATCGAATCTGCCGGCCGCGCCGTTCTCAAGCCCCCCCGCCTCTGCTCACTCAAGCCGGCCTCAGCGCACCTTAACCGGGGCTTCCCCTCAAACGCTCAGCCACTGTATTTTTCATTGTGAAAGCAAAACTATTTTGTTTTGTCTTCCAAAAGAGGACACGACTACAAATCAGTGCTTAAGTTGTATTTACAACACTGTTCCAGAACAGTTTAAACCAAATATTCAGATGTGTGCAGCACATTTTATGGAGGACTTTTACTCCTGCGACTGGGAGAGTAACGTTAGACTAAAATGGCGGCAGTTCTGACTCACGTAAGTACGTTTTCATTTAAATGATTTGATGAAATCATCAACCACTGATGTATTCAACGTGAGTTTTGGGCATAAGTAGCACTTGTTGTTTGTTCATTGCTTCTCAGATCACAAATGTGCATACAGAGTTGTTATGTTCACCCCCCGCCTATGCAACGCAGCGCTTAAAAAGACAGTATAAGTCATTATAATCAGTAATTTTGTCCCCACTGGATGCAACAAATGTCTCGTTTATAATGTGTTTTTTTTAATGTTTTTGTCTCGTCGCTCCGGCCGGACACGGCATCAACAGTATGTGAGGGGCGTAACATTTCCGTCTCACGCTTAAGGTATTCGGCCAATCACAACGCACTGGATAGCTGGCCAATCACAGCACACCTCACTTTTTCAGACCGATGAGCTTTGTAAAAATCGACGCATTTCAGAAAGGCGGGGCATAAAGGAGAACAAAAATGTACAGTATTTGGAAAATAATGTGTTTTTTTTTTTACTTTAAACCGCATAAACACATTTCGTTACACCAAATACACAAAATAATGTTATTTTTAGCAGCATCATATGACCCCTTTAATTATCAGTTTAAAGGTTCACCAAATGGAAAGTTGCTGTTAATTTACAACACTCCAGGCCGGCCAAGATGTAGGTGACTTTTTCTTCAGTGGAACAGTAAAGAAGATTTTTAGATGAAACTGTGGTCCTCTGTGAATCGTAAGATGAAAGTCAGCGGCTACCGGCACTTTGAGAATAAAAAAAAAACTTATCAAGGAACACAGGAGCCTCCTCTCTATTGAGGTCTTATGAAGCGACTCGATCGGTCTGAGCAAGAAACTGAACATTATTCACAACATTATTACCTGTAATCTGAGCCTCAGGCAAACAGTTCAGAGCGATGTCCATTTCATGAACGACTCGTTTTTTTGAACTAATTATTTTTGGTGAACTAGTTTAGATTGAGTCATCTGAAAACAGTTAATGGCTCGAGCAGCACAGATCTGCAAGTTACTCAGTCAAAACTCACTTTCGGATGCCTGACAGTCACTTGGATTCAAAATGAGCCAAAATACCGGCGTACGAGATCCTGTTATGAACTCATTCAGCGCTCCAGTTCCTGCAACAGTCACTAAACAGAAAACAGTTCGACTCAGACCGGAGACCGATGAGCCGCTGATAAGCGAGCATTTGAATGAAGGGGCCAAATGAAAGTTTATATGGTTTCTAATTGTTTATGAAAAAAGTGAGCTGATAAAGACAAGTTTATTCACTTCATATGCTTTAGACATGTAAAACATCCACGTTTCACATCACTATTGGGTGCATTAATAATGTAAATGCGTATACGTTACGTCATTGCGTGATCACGTAAACAAACTAGTGAATTGAACCAGTTCATTAAAACGAACTGCCTGAAAGAACCAGTTTGCAGAAAAGAATCAGATTTCCCGGTTTGCCTGAGGCTCTGGATTACAGGTAATAATGTTCTAAATAATGTTCAGTTTCTTGCACAGACCGATTGTTTCGCTTCATAAGACCTCAATAAATCGTCAGGAGCCACAGGTATTCATATTGTGTTCCTTGATGCTTTTTTAATTCTCAAAAATGAGCAGCTGCTGACTTGCATGTTATGAATCACCAAGGACCACGGTCTGTTCTACTGAAGAAAAAAAATCATCTACATCTTGGATGGCCTGAGGGTGAGTAAATTAACAGCAGATTTAAATTTTTGGGTGAATTATCCCATTAACGCCTCTTTTCTCTTCCTCCAGTGTTTTTGCTCTACGTCTGGCTCATGGAGTCCTCTCCGACGCCTTTTTACGTGTCTTCGGATGTCATCGCCCTTCGATTCCTGCTCTTGCTCTGCCAGGCCTACGGTGTTGTATTGCTGCTGATGCCACTTTTGATTGCTGTGGAGTTGTTGGTTGATCTGCTGCATTCTCAATATGGGCGAATAAAGGGACAAGATGCAAGTGAATCCCTCTCTATGAGAATTGGCTATTTCGGATGTCTTCTAGCCTGGAGCGTGAGCGGGATCTACAGCAGCCATGACTGGATCTCAGTGGAAACCTGTTGGGAAAAAGGTGGCTATCTTCTCACCTGCCTTCCCAGCGCTGATGAGTTTTCCTGGGTTCTTCCTGTTGTGGTGGTCCTGTTGAGCCTGACGGGGAGCCTGGGCCTGTTCAGGATGAAGGCGTCCAGAAGACAGCCTGACTCAAGTGAAAACACACAGACAGGCAAGAAAAAGGACTGTTTAGGCCCTGGGCTAATGCATATGTCTCAAACTCTGGTTGACTCAGAAAAAACACCCAACAGCTGCGGCGTTCACATGGCTGGGTTTGTGTATGGTGAGCCACGATGGATCTGTCCTGGGAACGGTGTCCAGTGCGCTCAACAAACCGGTTTGGCAGACAATATCAAGAAACAAAAGCAATCATCCAGCCATGCAACATTAGCTCAGTCCGAAAGCGATCTTCTTCTGGATGTCACATCATTGGTGCTCAAAACGGAGCAATGGGTCTTTAACAGGACAGACCCAAAGTCTCAAAGAAGACACTGTTGGTTTCCCAAAAGGGAAAGTCCCTGCTCAGGGTGAGAAATCTTCACAGGGTTGGTATGTCATGGAGGCATATATTTAAATTGTACAGAGACATATACTGCCATCAAGATGACGTCTTTCATGGGAAGTCCATGGTTATAAGATCAAGACAAAGCCATGTCTCATTCTGCATGTGCTACAACAGCGTGGTTTCATAGACTGAGTGAATGTCCTAGACCAGGGGTGGGCAAACTTGGCCCTTCCAGGCCACTTTCCTTCAGAGGTTAACTCCAACCCAAATCAAACACACCTGAACCAGCTAATCATTGTCTTCAAGACTACTTGAAGGCTACAGGCAGGTGAGTCATATCAGGGTTGGATCAAATCTCTGCAGGAAAGTGGCCTGGAAGGGCCAGGTTTGCCCATCACTGTCCTAGACAGTCCAGATCTGACTCCTATGGAAAATGTATGACCAGTCATGATAAGGAGAATCAGACAACGACGATCACAGACTGCTGAGCAACTGAATTCTTGTATCAAGCGAGATTAGTACAAATTAGTACAAAAATAGTTTATTACTAATTTACTATTTATGCAATGATTTATTTCAAAGTAAACAGAGGCTGCATTAGTAAATGCAGTATTTTAGTATTTAAATCTTAGACGTTTTCTAAGATCCTTCTATTCTCTATTGAAACACACAATCATATTTAAAATATTAGTAAGCTTAATATAAAATCATAATTTATTGGGTACTTCCAACTGGGAGGTGGCTGTCCCGAACCCTAACCCCTAAATTTCAACTTGAGAAAATTATATTGAAAAAATATATATATTTTCTTTCCATTGTTGTTTTTAAAAATATCAGTTTGATTCTTTTAAAAAGTGAAGTTAAAAAAACATTTATTTTATATTTTCTTTGTAAATTATGAAACTGTTAAAAAATGTGCCCAGCATTTTCCATGTCACTACCGAAACAGTGCATGTTTTAGTCCACTGGCTGAGACTGAAATTAACTACACCCCTGCATTTATGCTCAGGAAATATTTATGTCTCTCTCTCTCTCATAGCTACAGGGTGAGAAGACAGGCCCATCAATTTGAAGTAAATGTGTTCAAAAGTCTGAAAAATCTGTGTGTAACTCTAAGGAACGTCACTACTGAACACCTTTTTTCTGCAATTAAGCACACTTTTTTTTTTAAAGGAGTTATTCCATATTTAATTTTTATGTGTACATTATTTTGTGTACAACTGTTCAGAACTGTGCTAGCTAACCATGTGCTGTTTAGCATCTTTGAGCTAGGTTCAAAAGTATCTAAAATTGTCACTACCGAAACATTTGAGTTTCAATAGTATCATCTTTGTTTTTTTTGGTGTTATCCCATAAAATTGTCACTACCGAAATAGTCATGACCGAAACAAGTCATCATTGTTTCGGTAGTGACAAAAGAGAACACATATACTTCATATTTGGGGTAAATAAACAACATTTTAGTACGGTCATGCAGTTTTTTTGTATGTTTTAGTTGTGTTTTAGTATGCAAGTTTAAATTCTGTAATGTGATGTGGTTGCTACATTACTGTCACTACCGAAAATGTGCAGTCACTACTGAAACATGGAATGTTTTGTCAAAAATAAAGTATACTGAATTATCAACTAAGATGTTATGATGTTCAATGTATATTCAAACTAATGAATCCTTAACTTTGACATCAGTATGATCAACTTTTTACCTTTTACAAAGAAAAATTGGATTCAAAATACAACAAATCTCATTAATTACACTTGAAATATTGTTAAAATGTAATTGTTATTGATTTACCTCTGAAAAACAATAGCAAAAAAATATATTTACAATGTAGATGTAAGCAAAATCTTAATAGGTCAATATAACCCTTCTAATTAAATTATTATTACTGTGTTTCGGTAGTGACAAATTTGGGGAGAGGACAAATATTCCAAAACTTTCTGAAAATACAATATGAGAATTAACTGCACAATTACTAGAAATGTGTACCTTGGATATTATACAATTTGCATATATACAATTTTTTTCAAGACGTTTTCTGTAGAATGGCCCATATACACATCTCAATTAGCATGAGGATCTTGAAAAATCAACACTGACATGACTTTCATAACACCATCTCATCTGGAAAAAATGTGTGAACTCTGAGTTACTTCTGATAGAGGAGGTTTATGAAGTTGAAAACTGCAAAAGGAGATGACCGATCCGTCAAAGTCTGTGCAACGAAAGACAAACACGTTTGATGGATCGTCTATGCATGGCAAAATCTGATAGAAGATGACAAATTAAGGTTGCCAAAGAATTCGTGAGTTTATGAAGTGCATTTCTCTCACAAAGTAAATAATCTGTCTGTTTTGAGAGCACCAGCTGGTTTCATGTGAGATTGTTGCATTAATTTTAAACCCAAAACCAGTTTACGGTTCCCTAAAAAAGGAATAGGGCCCGAGGGGTGCTGTGCTTCACAGAACAATAGTGACATAATGAGCAGTGGCGTTTAGAGTTAACATAAAAAAATAAAAATGCAATAAAGTATTTATGCATACAGAAGTGCTTGAAGGCACTGGTTATTTGTCATGAGCACATACATCAAATTCCAAAGTTTCCCGCATCTTGGAATTGGTTCAGTGGAAGGAGGTTTATGAAGAGCAAATTCATGACCGAACATGTAAAAATAAGAGTAATCAAAGTTGAAGGGGAAAATGAAACTTGGATGGGGTTACAGCTCTTGAAGTACACCTTTCAACACCAGAGGTCTCCCTGTGCTGTCTTGAGGCAAGCTGCATGTGAAACAGTACACTGAAACTGAAGAAGTCTTTGTTAATCAGCCCATCTTCCTTTCTGGCCCTTCTGTAGCTCTTGTTCAGCTCTTTGGAAAAGCACCACAGGGCAAACGCTACAGCTGACAGCACATAAACGCATCCTACAGAAGAACTTGCACAGACACATGCACACGACAGGCAGGTGAATCTCTGCTTTTATTTTTATATCTTCAGTTTTCATTTGAAATTTTGTTTGGGAACTATGCGCTTTTATCTTTTGTGTGTGTAAATATTTCTTATTTCAGTTGAAGTTTTAGCAATTTTATGTGCTTTTGTCATTATTATTATTATTATTAATATTATTTCTTATAGTATGTTTCATATTTATTTATATTTTTATTTTTAAGTCTTTATCCTTATTTTTTGTTATTTATTTGTAAAATTTTTACATTTCCAGTTAGTGTGAATAATTTTAGTACTTCAAAGTTTATTTGTACACTTTATTTCCAGTTTTTTTGTGAAGGTTTTAATCTAATATATTTTTTTGGAAGTTACTTCATTATTACAATGATTTTAATTATTTTAGTACATCATAACACCACTGGTTTAGGAAAATGGCTAACTGAAACTAACAAAGACATAAAAACATTGAATTACCATTCACTGAATAAAAATATTAAAAATATTTTAATTTCATTCCTTGACAAGGCATACGACTGTTCAAATTAATTATAAAATCAATAATAAGTATCTCAATTTACTGAATACACTAAGCAATAACATATCCTTATTAAAAAAAAAGTCATAGTAGTTTAGCTAGGATAACATTCCATTATGGGTTTGCATCTATTATGTGTTAAAAAATGATTGAAGGTTAAGGATTGAGAGAAAGACCAACGCATAGCTTAATTGATGCATAAACCAACCAACATTCCAACCATACGCATAAAACCACCATACTTTTACAAAAAGTAAAACCTACAAAAATCGGAAAACCTATTGAGTTGCCCACTATTACAGTTTTTTTTTTTTTTTTTTTTTTTATTTTTTAAGTAAAAAACAGCCATGAGGCCCATCATGATATCTAGCAGAATTGAACCCCGCATATTATGCTATCTGGAGGTTGCTCACTAGAGTTGAGTACAGTCAGCCACAAAGTGTAATGACTTCCTTGAAGCGGAAGCATTGCAGTGACATTCTCGCATTTACAGGTGTGAGAAAGTGAGCATTTCATTATAATGATGGCGAGGTGTCTTTAAGACAGTGTGACGCATTTTTTTTCCCCCTTTTTTTTTTTTTTTTTTTTTCCCAGTGCCCCCCCTTTTGTCTCATTTTAAAGCTGGCCTCCAGCTGAAACCTCACACCGCCCACACCTAGTTATATTGGTATGACAGCATCTTTTTTTGTAGAGGTGCATCGTACATAAAGTCTATAGGTTTGACAGGACACTTGTCCTGAGGGATACTTAAAACAATTACACACGACTTCCAAAAAGAACGCGGTTCTTTGCCTCATTTGCTTGGAATCCAGCAATGATGCAGGTGACTGTGTAATAGCAGCTTTCATTTAATAACCAAACTTGTGCAATATAAGATCCATAAACCATGTCCCAAGTCTCATTACGTCTTGTTGGACACATGTTGATGCAATGATTTCATTAAAAATGCAAGGACAATCAATTCTTCTACTCGCACACAAGTCATTTGCAATCTGAAGGACTAAGTGCTAAATCGCAATACATTGTTTTTAGATGGTAAAAGCGATCTGTCAATTGCTCGCTTTGTCTTGTGATGCATCATAAACAGCTGTTTGGAAAAGAGAAGAATGTGTAAAGGGAAGAAATTAGTTTCACCTGCTGAAAATTGCTCAAGATTGTTTTTTTCCCCACAGTAATATACTGATATTTCCGAGTATATGCAACAGTCATAATGCAAATAATTTCAGATACTGACCACATTGGACCTGGGTCCAAAATTAACTTTCTTGCCAATGGTAAATGACATTTAATATTTCATTATTTGATCAAATTTACTGGTAACAGTATTTTCCATGATTTCTAAGTAGCTGTTTGTTTTGTAAAATCAAAGGTCATTGTATTACACTCATATTATCATACACTAGCCACTATTTTTGTGAAACGCCAGACATCAAATCAATAATTTTGCTCCCCCTCAGTGCTGTTATTGTTAGCTAAAACTAAAATTATTAAAAATCATTCACTGAAATAAAGCTGAAATAAAATAAAATATAAATATTAGGTAAAAAACGTAGAAATGCCATTTTGGCAACTAACTGAAATAAAAATAAAGCTAAATATGCTTAAAAAAAATAACATTAAAATAGTAAACAGAAAATATAAATATACAAAATTTCATTTTTATTCCGAGGTCGCCATATGGATCAGGTCTGTATCCAGATCAGATGGTCCCGTAGCGCCCCAGATCTAGTCCATATCCAGACCAGATGGTGGATCAGAGACGACCTCTATAGCCATGAATGTCAGCGGAAATAATGTTAACTAGGGGCCTGTTTCCACCTGGTCATTTCATGCATTTTCGCTCATCGGAATATCTATCCTATTGTTAAACCATTTCCTTTACACGTGGCCACAGAATTGTCGATCAGCAAAACGATATAAATCCGATCTTCAATTCCGTGCTATATTTAAATTTAACAGAGATCACGTCAACGAAATCAAAAGATAAGTGCTGCATTTAATTAATTATCAGCTCATTTCAAGATCAGAGACCGCAATAGGAGAGCGCGTGGCATCAGCACTGGAAAGATAAGTTTGTCTTACTACTTTTAATGAAGATTATTGTGTGTTGACCGTCTGCGTCTTAATTTCAGTTTCATTTGCGGCAGTTTGCACATCGGCTTACTGAAGAGATACTCAACTACTCATCCGTGGCGATGCGTGTTGCATTAGCGCAGTCATATAATGTCATATAGCCTATAACACGCTATCACACATTTATTATTTTAACATTTTGGGAGGAGTAAAATTTACACACGTTGTTTCAACAACCAGATGCATTTACACATGTCCAGTTTCGTCTGGAATGCGGCCCAGACAACCTCCTGAAGTGGTTTGAGTGATCGGATTTATATCAGTCTGGAATGCGTTTCGGATAGCCATCCGATCAGAAAAAACGCATGAAGTGACCAGGTGTACACAGGCCCTAGATGCGCCCCCAGAGACAGATCCCCTGTGAAGACCTCGTCACCTATCGGCAAAAGACCACGAGAACCAGACGAGTCCTCTGCACAATCTGACCTGTGTTGCAGCCTAGAATTAAACCATGTCATGCTGGTTTCATCTGGCCAGAGGAGACCTGGCCCCTCGACTGAGCCTGGTTTCTCCTAAGTTTTTTCTCCATTTCTGTCACCGATGGAGTTTTGGTTCCTTGCCACTGTCGCCTTTGGCTTGTTTAGTTGACTGATTGCACAGACACTATTGGAAGTCTGCTTTGACACAGTATTGTATAAAGCATTATATAAATAAAGGTGACTTGACAAAATTCAAAATATTAATAAATATTGTAATCGTATATACATATATAATACTAAAATAACACTGCTCCACATATTTGTTTGTGTGGTTTACTGGCCGAAGTTCTCGAGAATTGTAATAATACTTCCTACTAGTTAAACCCCTGAAGGTAAAATGTTAATTGAAGTACAGGTTTCCTGAATAACAGTCATTGATATTTTCAATCTGGATCTCTGGCTAGTACTTAGAGCTTTTTTTTTGTCTCATTTGCCACTTGTGAAGTGTTGGACTAATAATGAAGTCGGTCAAACATAATGAAGAGTCAGAAATGCTTCTGGTTTTACCATTTTTTTAATTGAACACAAACATTTTTCCATGAACCTCCAGCTTCAAGAGCTCATCAGAGCGCATTTAAACAATGATGGGTGTAAAGCAGCTCTCACCCAAACACACAAATCATCATCATCATCATCATCATCTTCATCACCAACAACAACAATCCTCAGCAGTATATAACTATATATCATAAAGAACCCATCACCATCACCTGACAATAATAATAATCATCTGACTGCCTTAAAAGCAACCACCTTGAGTGATACCGACCCCATCGAGGTCCATGTCATAAATGTCCAGCACCTTTACACTTAAACACCAAACACGACAGAACACACAGGTACATCAGAACCAAACAGGAGTGGAGAAGTTCAAGTACAAAATAAAACATGGAATGGATTCCGAACCTGTCTGTCATTCCAGCTAAAGTTTATTTCAACCAGGGTGTATTACTCCATTGGCAAGAATTCATGGAGAAAAGAGCAATAAGTACCAGTATTAAAACTCAGGGGTCAGAACATACAACTGAGCCTCCGAGAACATCAACGCACATTGAGGCAAATTGAAATAATGGCCACATCTGAGTAATCAAGGGAAATTTATGAGTGCGTTCTGAACTGTAGCGTTTTCCATTTAAAAAATTTTTAAACAAAAAAAAAAAAAAAAAAATAGATAATATATATATTATATATATATATATATATATATATATCTATATATATATATCTATATATATATATACTATAATTTTTTTTTAAGTCATTGAAATTGGATCCTCTCTTTTTATGTGAAAATAATTTCCATTTATATATAACTACAAAAATAAGCTATTCACACTTTTCTAAAGATCAACAGATGCAATCGCTCGGAAACGGAAATGTCTTTCACCCTCTTAGCCCTGATTAGACACGTTAAAGCAGACAGATGACCCTTCGACCATCCTAATGAGATGTCCCGGGACCCCAAACACTGGAATGTTTTTGAAAGTGAGTACAGGATGAATAAATAAAGTGAAATATCTCCCCCTCCAAAATAAATCGCTCCAGCCCCCCGCCACCCACCCCAAGCAAAGGGGAAAAGGAAGGTGCAGGGATGCATTTTTCACCAATATAGCAAAGCTCTCCTGCGATATGTACAAATGCGCAAAGTCATTACCCCTTTTATAGTAGCAGCAGATGTGTTAGCGGCATTCGAGTCCTGAATCTCGATTAGAAGGTGATAAAAACACATACACAATCATTCACGCGTACAGAAACACGCTGGGCGTCTGGGAGCTTGATTACTGCATCAAACACCGTCACCGTCGTGAATAAGCATGACCTGAGGGACATAATATTCCACTCTCCGTTCATGCAGTTATTGAGAAAAAATAAAGCAAGAAGTTCGTACAGCACTACCTCAGTGTCAAGTAGCGGTACGCTTGACGCACTCCACAAACACGCCATAGCCTATTGCACAAAAAAACAGGCAACACATTTCATATTTCTGTCTGCACAACGGATAAGCTCTTTTTCCCAGACTTGAGCCATGAAAGGAACATTTGGACCCTGCAGGTGCTGAAGGGATGTAAGTCGGGGTATTGTGTATAATAAGCAGCTGGGAAATCTCATTTGGACCCTGCAGGTGCTGAAGGGATGTAAAAAATATAAAAAAGTTATAGGTAAATATTTTAAAAATAAATGGTCGGGGTATTGTGTATAATAAGCAGCTGGGAAATCTTGGGCAAGCAGGCCGGCCACGGCAAGATTACAAATGACTAGCAAGAATAAAATGTACAAAATGCCCATAGGCACCTCTCAGAAAAGTGCAATGCTCTCAATTTTATTTACCAACTCCAGGTGTCCACAGAGCCTTCCGTCACAATCCATCCGTAAGATCGCTTCATTCAGTAACAAGTCGGCTACCCACTGAGTGCCCTAAGGTAAGCTGAAAGAAACGTTATTATACAGCCTAGTGTTGTTTCTTCTTTTTCATCCCCAAAACTTTTCTGCTGTCTGGGTTCCTATAAACCAGGGGTAGGCAAGTTCGGTCCTAGAGAGCCGCAGTCCTGCAGAGTTCAGCTACAACCCTAATAAACACACCTGAACCAGCTAATCAAAGTCTTCAGGATTACTAAGGCTACAGGCAGGTGGGTTTTGTTTTCAGGGTTGGAGCTGACTGGCAGGATGCGGGCTCTCGGACCACAACTTGCCTGACCCCATGCTAAAAATAAACTGCTACCACGGTTCGTTTTAATTCTCAAGGGGCGGTGCACATTTTTTTTTTTTTTTCCATTGGCGTGACTTTGACCGGGGCTGAAGTACGGATAAAGTTTAGCTAGAAACTTCTCTCGGTAGGTGTAGAGCCAGGACATGTCGTCGGCATTGTAGAAAACCAGCAAACCTTTGGGGTAGTCCAAGTAGACGCCCACTTTCTCGAGTTTGCTCTTTACGTTGAGGCGCGTCCAGGGCTCGGTGCAAGCGCTGTATTGGTTACCGTCGTGCATGACGATGCAGTAGAAGCCTCGGCTGGGTTGGATTTGAATGCTGCCCTTGCGGTTGACCGTCTCGTTGGCCACGCCGATCATCCACTGGGTTTTCTCGGACACCATCACTTCCCAGTAGTGGACGCCTGCGGAGAAGCCCTCGGCTCCCAGCACTGACACCTCAACGTCAAAGCGGCGCGGCGAATCCTGCAGGGGCTGCGGGTGCAGGTTCCCGTATGCAACGATGGTGCAGTCGTCTGACAATATGAGCCTCTGGTGAGCAGTGAGGGGTACCATGGTTAAAGCAGCAGGCACTGTGAACATAAGGATAGAGGAAATGAAAATTAAGTTTTTTTTTTTTTTTGTTTTTTTTTTACAAAAATGCATAGAAAAAGCGCAACACCTGTTATATTACAGGGAAGGTTAAATAAAAAAAAAAAAATATAATAAAAAAATAAAAAAAATAAATAAAAATGAAATAAATTGTATACTAGTATATATATATAGATCATATATATATTATAGATCGTATATATATATATATATATATATAAGAAATCTAAAATATAAAAAAACGTACTACATATATAAAAGTTAAGAAATATATAAAAAATAAGAATAACAAATAACAAATGAATATAATAAACTGGGTCAATAAAAATCAAAAATAAATATATTTATAAAAAACCTTAAAAACTTAAATATGTTTTTAAAATATCTTTTTCCCCAATGAAATAAAATATAAATACAATTTTGCGCGCATATTACCACCTTGATGTGCAATAAAACTTTCATACCCTTCAATTATCGCATCAACGTCATGAATGGGATCTTAATCATATTTAAAGGGATCATATGATGTTGCTAAAAAGAACATGTATTTGTGTATTTGGTGTAATGAAATGTAGTTTATGTGGTTTAAGGTTAAAAAACACATTATTTTCCCACATACTGTACATCCCCCCCCCCCCATTATTTTTTCCTCTATGCCCTGCCTTTCTGAAACGCATCGGTTTTTACAAAGCTCATCGGTCTGGAAAAGCGAGGTGTGCTCTGATTGGCAAGCTAACAAGTGCGTTGTGATTGGCCGAATACCAATCAAGCGTGTGACAGAAATGTTACGCCCCTACCATGCTGTGATGCCCTGTCCGGCCGGAGCGACCAGACAAAAACATTAAAGCCCCGTTACAAACGAGGCATTTGTTGCATAATTGCGGGACATAATTATGGATTAGAATGACTTATACTGTCTTTTATGTCTTTATAAGTTATTCTTTAGAGAACAGCCGGCATTGTAGTCTACTCCACCAGGATCAGGAAACAGTCCTCCATTAATTGTGCTGCACACATCTGAATATTTGGAACATTCTGGAACGGTGTTGTAAATACAATTTAACCACTGATTTATGTTTTTTTTTCTTTTTTTTTTTTTTTTTTTTTTTCTTTTTTTTTAGCTCGTGTCCTCTTTTGGAAGGCCAAAACAAGTATTTTCGCTTTCGCAATGAAACACCGCCGAGGCTTGAAGTGAGCAGAGCGGCGACGGCGGGCTTGAGAACGGCAGCGGCCGGACGGAATTCGACGAGAGGAGGTCCCGGCTGCGCTTGCGAGGCAACCAAGTGACGACCCTGGGCTGTTTTTTTTTTTTTTTTTCGAATCCGCTTATACAAGGTGAAAGCCGATCTGCCGATCCACAGTGTGAAGTTGTAGTATTTCCTCAGCAACCAGCAAGATCAGCTAAGGGCCCATGAAGAAGTGGATATCGTCCTCTTTTGGAAGACCAAACAAAGTAGTTTCGCTTTCACAACGAAGCACACAGCACCTTCAAGACATGGCTGCAGCGTCAACAATATTACAGCGAGAATAAAAGATACGCCTTCTTTCTTTGCGTGATCATTTGGGCGGTGTTATGCAAATCTTCCCACATCGTGACATAGATATGTGGGGGCGTGTTAGAACGAGCCGTTTTAGGTAGGTGTGGCTGACTCTGAACTTTTATAAAGAATATCTCTTTGGATTTGAGACTTTAGTCTTTGCAACTTTACAGATCTTCTTTATGCACCAAGAGCTTGTAACACTCCAAAGAGAAAGAAAATATTTAAATTGCATCGTATGACCCCTTTAAATTGCTCTTTTGTTATTGGTCTAATGTATTGATCTGATCGGTTTCCTAAAGAGGCTTTCTTAGGAGTGTAAAAAGATGGGCAAGTCTGGTTTGCCTTTGGGCATCCATACGTGGACATCCATAGAAGACATAAAGGTCATAGCTGTGGTCTAGCGGTTAGTGCATGTGCTCAAACTTTGTGGGCTTTTACTTAAGTATCCCATTCCACCTCTTCATCGCTTCCTTTTCTCTCTCTCTTCTATACTTATAAAAGAGAAAAGTGGCAAAAAGTCTAAATTAGCAGCTGGAAACGGGCGTTTGGGGAGGTCATTCTTGTCAATCAAAAGCGCTGACACAATCACTACCTGAGCTGGTGGAAAAATACTCCTCTGAAATACACAAACACACTCCCTCTAATTCGTTATCGGTCAGGTCATTTAAAGCATATAATCCTTTGTGTTCAAACACTTTAAAATGCATCCAGCAATAAGAATAAGAGTACTGGCCAGGAGCAAAATTGTCTACAGTTTGCAGTACTGGTCATTGTTTTAGCGCTGCTGCCAGGCATTGAGTACTTTGTCGAAGAAGGATAAATAATCTCCATCCATCAACCGCTGCCTGGCTGCTAATGCCAGCAGCAGATAGTCTGCACTGCCCATTATGGTGCCAGCTTGCTGTGGGTTCAGTGGATGAGCTATGATGAACTACATGAAGATTAAGAAACATGATGAGAAAATATGGGGAGAAAATGAAGCTGAGAGTATCTTGGGTAAAGAATGCTTATCTGAAACAATCACTTATTAGGCATGTTGTGCATTCTTTTGCATTGCACACACCACCAGAAGTTTTTGAATGTTCATACAAACCCTAAACATTTACATGCAGAGTGAAACAATGCTGGCTTGTTTTCCTGCGGTGCATAGATGGGCATGTCTGCCAGAGACCGGAGTCGAAGAGGGAAATTTGCTAAATATTTTTGTCTTGGTTATTTAAAACCTTCGCCACAAACGGCAGAGCCAGAAGCCGGTCCAGAGGATAGGATGTCGACATTTCCACTCTTTGACATTGGCAGTTTGCACTTTAGGTAACATATAAATAATTTAACCTCTGTCGCCTTGCTTTCGATCTGTCTCTGCCTCTCCCCTCTCGCAAACAAAACAAACACCAGTAACAGGCTTTGGATTCAGAAAGTCACCGAAAAAAATTGCTGTTCAGGCTGGGAGGGAGGAAAATGCTGTAAATAAATAAATAAATAAATACTTTTTATACTTCTACACTATTTATATTTTTTAATAACTTTTAATAACTAATGAAAGCATTCACTTCACAATCATAGATGCATTACTACCTTGGGTTTGAATACAATTTTCCGTAATAAGAAAGTGGCAAAATATTGCTGTTCAGGTTGAGAGGAAAAAACTAAATTAAAAAACAAAACAAAAAAAAAATAAAATATATATAGTATATATATATATATATAAACACATACCGTATCTCACAGGAGTGAGTACACCCCTCACATTTTTGTAAATATTTATTATATCTTTTCATGTGACAACACTAAAGAAATTACACTTTGCTACAATGTAAAGTAGTGAGTGTACAGCTTGTATAAAAGTGCAAATTTGCTGTCCACTCAAAATAACTCAACACACAGCCATTAATGTCTAAACCGCTGGCCACAAAGTGAGTACACCCCTAAGTGAAAAAGTCCAAATTGGGCCCAATTAGCCATTATCTCTCCCTGGTGTCATTGTGACTCATTAGTGTTACAAGGTCTCGGGTGTGAATGGGGAGAAGGTGTGTTAAATTTGGTGTTATCGCTATCACTCTCTCATACAAAAAAAATAAAACAAAATAAATTTATTAAAATAAAAATACTGGTCACTGGAAGTTCAACATGGCACTTCATGGCAAAGGACTCTCTGAGGATCTGAAAAAAAAGAATTGTTGCTCTACATAAAGATGGCGTAGGCTATAAGAAGATTGCCAAGACCCTGAAACTGAGCTGCAGCACGGTGGCCAAGACCATACAGTGGTTTAACAGGACAGGTTCCACTCAGAACAGGCCTCGCCATGGTCGACAAAAGAAGTTGAGTCCACGTGCTCAGCGTCATATCCAGAGGCTGTGTTTGGGAAATAGACATATGTGTGCTGCCAGCATTGCTGCAGAGGTAGAAGGGGTGGGGGGTCAGCCTGTCAGAGCTCAGACCATACGCCGCACACTGCATCAAATTGGTTTGCATGGCTGTCATCCCAGAAGGAAGAATCTTCTAAAGATGATGCACAAGAAAGACCACAAACAGTTTGCTGAAAACAAGCAGACTAAGGACATGGATTACTGGAACCATGTCCTGTGCTCTGATGAGGAGTACAAAGACAAGTGTGTATTGCCTACAGTCAAGCATGGTGGTGGTAGCATCATGGCCTGGGGTTGCATGAGTGCTGCTGGCACTGGGGATCTACAGTTCATTGAGGGAACCATGAATGCCAACATGTACTGGGACATACTGAAGCAGAGCATGATCCCCTCCCTTCGGACTGCGGGGGGCCGGGGGAGGGGGGGGGGGGGGGCGACGTTTTTTTTTGCCGCGGGGGTTTGCGCGCGGCGGTTGTTTTTTTTTTTCTTTTTTTTTTTTCTTGGGGGGGGTTGCGGGTGGGGGCCAGACCAGGGCAGTATTCCAACATGATAACGACCCCAAACACACCTCAAAGACGACCACTGCCTTGCTAAAGAAAAGGTGATGGATTGGCCAAGCATGTCTCCAGACCTAAACCCTATTGAGCATCTCAAGGTCTCTAACATCCACCAGCTCCATGATGTCGTCATGGAGGAGTGGAAGAGGACTCCAGTGGCAACCTGTGAAGCTCTGGTGAACTCCATGCCCAAGGGGGTTGAGGCAGTGCTGGAAAATAATGGTGGGATTGACACAAATTATTGACACTTTGGGCCCAATTTGGATATTTTCACTTAGGCGTGTACTCACTTTTGTGGCCAGCGGTATAGACATTAATGGCTGTGTGTTGAGTAATTTTAGGGGACAGCAAATTTACACTGTTATAAAAGCTGTACACTCACTACTTTACATTGTAGCAAAGTGTCATTTCTCAGTGTTGTCACATGCAAAAGCTCTAATAAATATTTGCCCCCAAAAATGTGAGGCGGGTACTCGCTCTGTGAAGATACTGTATATATATATATCATATAAATAGATATATATATATTATATATATATATATATATTATACAGTGGGGCAAAAAAGTATTTAATCAGCCACCAATTGTGCAAGTTCTCCAAATTAAAAAGATGAGAGAGGCCTGTAATCATCATAGGTATACCTCAACTATGAGAGACAAAATGAGAAAAAAAAAACAGAAAATCACATTGTAGGATTTTAACGAATTTATTTGCAAATTATGGTGGAAAATAAGTATTTGGTCAATAACAAAATTTCATCTCAATACTTTGTTATATACCCTTTGTTGGCAATAACAGAGGTCAAACGTTTTCTGTAAGTCTTCTCAAGGTTTTCACACACCGTTGCTGGTATTTTGGCCCATTACTCCATGCAGATCTCCTCTAGAGCAGTAAATGTTTTGGGGCTATCGCTGGGCAACACAGATTTTCAACTACCTCCAAAGATTTTCTATGGGGTTGAAATCTCAAGACTGGCTAGGCCACTCCAGGACCTTGAAATGCTTCTTACGAAGCCACTCCTCGTTGCCCGGGCGGTGTGTTTGGGATCATTGTAATGCTGAAAGACCCAGCCACGTTTCATCTTTAATGCCCTTGCTGATGGAAGGAGGTTTTCACTCAAAATATCAAGATACATGGCCCCATTCATTCTTTCGTTTACACGGATCAGTCGTCATGGTCCCTTTGCAGAAAAACAGCCCCAAAACATGATGTTTCCACCACCATGCTTCACAGTAGGTATGGTGTTCTTTGGATGCAACTCCACATTCTTTCTCCTCCAAACAAGACAAGTTGAATTTTTACCAAAAAGTTCTATTTTGGTTTCATCTGACCATATGACATTCTCCCAATCCTCTTCTGGATCATCCAAATGCTCTCTAGCAAACTTCAGACGGGCCGGGACATGTACTGGCTTAAGCAGGGGGACAAGTCTGGCACTGCAGGATTTGAGTCCCACAGTGTGTTACTGATGGTAGCCTTTCTTACTTTGGTCCCAGCTCTCTGCAGGTCATTCACTAGGTCCCCCCGTGTGCGTTTTTCTTTCTTATTTTTTTCTTTTTTCTGGGATTTTTGCTCACAGTTCTTGTGATCATTTTGACCCCACGCGGTGAGATCTTGCGTGGAGCCCCAGAACGAGGGAGATTATCAGTGGTCTTGTAAGTCTTCCATTTTCTAATAATTGCTCCCACAGTTGATTTCTTCACACCAAGCTGCTTACCTATTGCAGATTCAGTCTTCCCAGCCTGGTGCAGGTTTACAATTTTGTTTCTGGTGTACTTTGACAGCTCTTTGGTCTTGGCCAAACTTGAGTTTGGAGTGTGACTGTTTGAGGTTGTGGACAGGTGTCTTTTTTACTGATAACAAGTTCAAACAGATGCCATTTAATACAGGTAACGAGTGGAGGACAGAGGAGCCTCTTAAAGAAGAAGTTACAGGTCTGTGCGAGCCAGAAATCTTGCTTGTTTGTAGATGACCAAATACTTATTTTACAGAGGAACTTACCAATTAATTCTTTAAAAATCCTACAAAGTGATTTTCTGGATTTTTTTTTCTCATTTTGTCTCTCATAGTTGAGGTATACCTATGATGAAAATTACAGGCCTCTCTCATCTTTTTAAGTGGGAGATCTTGCACAATTGGTGGCTGACTAAATAATACTTTTTTGCCCCACTGTATATAAAATAAACATGAATATATCTACAAAAACTAAAATATAAACAATCTAATTATTAATAATAATTATTAATTGTATGTACAATACATATATAAAATAAATAAATACATAAATTATGGATATGTTTCAAAAGGTAAAAAAATAAAACATACAAACTTTTTAGACTAACTTACAATAATATAATTTCATAGGACTTTATAGGACTGTGTACAAAACTTTAAATATTTATAGGCTCACTAACAGGCTTTGGATTCAGAAAGTGGAAAAAATATTTCTGTTCCGGTTGACAGGGGAAAAAAAATGGATTTTGGAAATGTCTATGCGAAATTCAAAAAACCGCCATGCCAGTTCAGAATAAAAGGCAGTGAGTGCAGCAGTGTGGAAGGAAGGATTTGAACTGGATTTGTTTCATGTGACAGGCCGAGCGTCGGCCCCTGCCTATTTCTGTCTGTGTAAAGGATGCTGGTAAATTGGAGAAATGATTGAGAGAGCGAGATATTCCCTGCTGTGTTATTTTAAATAATGCTCTGCCTCAGGTGGCTACTGAGGGGGAATACAGATGGAGGAGGCCTTCAGCGCTTCTCACTGCAGCTATTGAAATGGGCCACTCGTGCAGAGCTCAATCAGACGTGCATTATCTCATTCACAGGGCTGTAAACACAGAGGCTGTGTTTGTGTTGATTAGATCATCTCTAATTGGAAGCAATAATACATACACAATGGTTAGTATTAGATCTTTGGACATGATTTCTATATTAATAGTACAACTGATACACAAATAAAAACAGGCTATTCAATGAGATGCTTTTTCTTTCTGGACATAAACTAGCATTGCTTAAAACTCACTACAACAATGTGTTGCAAGATGTTCGGTTGCCTAAAGCTGTCCCACTCCGTCCCCCCCCCCCCCCCATGAGTGTTGCCTGTGGTGTTCTGGCAGTTCTTAGGTGTTTGATTACTGCTTCTCTAAATCCGGGTTCTTCTTAAATGCAAGTATGGGATTTTTTATTTTTTTTTTGGCCTCTCGATGTACCATCAATCAAAAACAGTCAATCTGATCCAGGGTTATTACCGTTAACTAAAACTAATACTATTTTTAACAATGTTAAATGATGAAACAAATAAACAACAAAAACAAAAAGACAAATAGCTAAAATAAAATACAAATATTATATGCAAAAATTAAATGAAAGTTAGTTGAAGTTAGATGAAATGTTGCATTGGCAAATAACTGAAATAAGTTACTAAATAACTAATAAAAATAAAATAAAAGGAATAACAAATATACGAAAAATATAAATATGAAAAAAATTTTTTAGACATTTTAAATATAAATTTTAAATTATAATATAAATAATAGTAAAATAACTGATCGCTTAGACAAATATTAACACACCTCCCCTCAATAAGCCACATGATGTGAGGTATTATTCACGTCTGCAGAACAAATAGTGTTGGGTTTGTTCGAATATCTCAGTCCAACTGCAAACTACAAGACAGAAGCCAATGGCTCTGTGCAAATTTAAAAGTTTCTTGGATGAAACCAAGCGACCATAATCTTGACCCACCTAGTCTATAATTAATGATGTAAAATGAGCTCCAACATGACCGCAAACAAGATTGAAATTAGTGTCTACACTCAATAGAAAGGGCAATGAGCTTCAGTCCTGTAGTGTGCGCTTGGCTGAACCTCAAATACGTGTAACAGCAATAGTAACACTTGCCTTGGCAAATGCCGCAAAATGGATTTTTCACTGTTCTGAATGCTTATGCCTGGAATATAAGCACATGATAATGTTGAGATGCTGGGAAGTATTTGCTAAACACAAACAAACATACTAAACACACCACCCACAAAACCATCGCAGATCCTTTGTAAATCCTGTTTGGGAAACCTTGATCCTAGTGTATTTGTGCAGATTACATTAGCATGAGCTTAATTTCCAGGTATAAGCATTCAGAACAGTGAAAAACTCCATTTGCAGCGTAACTTTTTTTAAAGGGATGCATCTTCCTGTATTTGCAGTTGTTTTCTCAGTGACACATAGCCACTATTTAAAATGCAATTCTACAGTTCTGACACATTACCTGGCGATATATCCAGAAAAAGAGACTTCCAGATGGTATATTGTAGAGGCCCCATGTATTTGGACGTCGGGAAGTCTTCATAGGTGAGGTTGGTTTCGTGGATCTTTCCCTTTATTCTGCAGAGACAGAGGACAACTATTGCATTATTCAAATTCAACACTGGCAACCCACCAAACCCCAAGCAACCGATTCCTCCTCAAAGGCTAGATCCTGTTTCCAAACACTCGCTTTGAATTGCACTGTGTTTTCTACATAGCTGTGCCGCCCCTGCAAAGTCAAACAGCTCAGATTCGCCGTTGGGAGTGAGGTCAATCTGGGCAACACTGCAGATCACTTTCATTACTTCAAGCCCAAAATGAATCATGCTATTCCTTTCCCATATGGCTAACTCATTCCCCTCTCATTATTCCCAAATGAAAACGACTGCTGCACACCATTCAGAAGTGCAGTTTTCTCAAAATGCAGTCTTAAACTTCAAATATTTATGCTGATTAATAGGGCTAAGATATGTAGATATAAATCGCAACAAGCTTTGTGCTTTGTTACTTTTGATATCAAAAGTCTTGTCTTTCAAAATCTATCAATGTTATTATGAAATTTAAACAACAAACATCGTTTTGATGCTCTTTAATGTGGCGTTACATTGCTGTAGATTCTTCAGTTCAAGCGGAATGTGAACAGATCATCTTTTCCTCTTTACTACTAGTTATAGCACAAAATAAACATGACTGAACATCAGAGGGCATGTTGAAAGAAACAGTACAGGTACATGTCTTAGGTAATTGCTCAGTGTTTCAACCGCAGAAAGACATCAATAAAACAATGTTACGTAGTGTTACATTTACATTAACAAAGCCATTTAATGATCACAGCTTGACAGTTACCTAGAAAAATGAACACTAAAAGGGAGCATTTTGCTAAAAATATGTACTGTATTACACACTCTTGATTTTTTCTTATATATTTTTACTTAACATTTTCTGCAATATTTAATGTAAGTTTGAATAATTCTGTCATGGAAACAAGCAATGACAACCACCATTTAAACATTTTCTTCAATATTTAATGCAAGTTTGAATAATTCTGTCATGGAAACAAGTAATGACAGCCATTAACACTTTAAAAGAGCAAAAAATGTAGATGTTTGTGAAAGATGCTTTCTTTGTTTTGGAGAGACAATCATTTTTAAATCACACCCTATTTATTGCATCAAAATTTGTTAATACTTTAGTATATTTATGGGTTGGATCATTTTATCAGTTGTTTATTATTCATGCAACCATACATATTGCTGTTAAAGTTTTTATTTATAAGCATTATATAGCTTTTTCTCGTGCTCTTATGAATGTTTATATAGCATGACTTGTGAAAATGTAACTACTATACTGAATGACTTAGCATAGACTTCTTCATGGCTAGTGTTTGCATATTTCATTTCATTCTGTAACCTACTTGTTCTACAGATCTATGCACTAGTGTTAAATGCTACAGATTTTGACAGCGTTGATAACGTTTCTGACAGATAATATCATGATTTTTTTTTTGCGTTTCCCTTACCGAAACTTGTTGTCAGCAATAACCTGTCCATGGGCTTTTTTGATTACTGTCAGTTTAAGTGCCGGCGATCATGCAGTGTTGCCAGATATTGCTATTAAAATAAACAAAAACCTATAAATAAATAAAAATAAACCGAAATTATTTAGATAAAGATTTTTTTTTACTGATCCTAAACCGCAAACCTTTGTAAATTTTTCATGTTCAAAAATAAAATGTGTTCTCTGAATGACTAATTTGCTGTTAAACTCCTCGTATGAATGTCTGCATGTTTAATTCAGAATGTTTAGCGTCCGTGGTATAAAAATTATCGCTGCGAGACGCTGGCGGAGTGAACGAGTATTCAGAGAGTTGTGAGTGAGAAGGTGCGGATGCAGCCTCCGTGTCGCCAGATCCAGCTATTATAAGCGTTTTTTTACTTGTTTTTCCACTTAATTTGACACATTAGAAAGTTAATAAAGTGGGAAGTGGCGGTGTAGGTAAATCAGTACGCAAATCTTTATCGAGTAAATAAGGTTTCCGGTTTATTCTTATTTATTCGTGGTTTTTGTTTATTTTACTAGTCAGATTGGCAACATGCCTTGGCCTGCCACTTCCACTTTTCCTTCCTTCCCCCCCATTCCCTTTTTCCTTTCTTTCCCCCCCTTTCCCCCTTCTTTTCCGCCCCCCCCCCGCCCCCCCCCCCTCCTCCCCCCCCCCCTTCCCTCTTCCTTCCCTCCCCTTTTCCCTTTTTTTCCCCCATTGCCATTCCTACTTTATTAACTTTCTAATGTGTCAAATTAAGTGGAAAAACAAGTAAAAAAACGCTTATAATAGCTGGATCTGGCGACACGGAGGCTGCATCCGCACCTTCTCACTCACAACTCTCTGAATACTCGTTCACTCCGCCAGCGTCTCGCAACGATCATTTTCATACAACGGACGCTAAACATTCTGAATTAAAAATGCAGACATTCATACGAGGAAGTTAACAGCAAATTAGTCATTACAGAGAACAATTTTATTTTGAACATGAAAAAAATTTACAGAGGTCCGGACCTCTTCTCCTCTTGACCCCCTTGGTGACCTCATAGTGGCTACGGGCCTGGGTATTTATGTATGTGGTGTGGGGTGCGTAAGTAGTGTAATATATACTGAAATGGAAGTCAATTAGTGCCAATACCATTATCAAATTACCATTAAATATATGACATACAAAAAATGTAGTTAGTTAATTGAACATTTAATATTACAGTAATGCACCAAATATATTATTTATTATTATATAATAAATCATATATATATATTATATTATTTCTTATAAATAGATCTATATATATCACAATAAATATATAATTGGAGAGAGAGATAATTAAGGTTGCAAAGAGGCGGAAAGAGAGAATAGAATAGAATTAAGACCAAAGTGGAATGGAATAGAATTAAGATCAAAATGGAATTTAATCACAAGCTTGTGAATTTAAGGAAATCTATAAAGTTGTCAATACCCAGCCCCACTGATTATGTTAATCGATCTACTTCCTAACTAATCTTAACCTAGTCTGTTCTGCAGTGATCTCTCTTCTGACCCGGGCGCCTGTGACATAAGGCAAAGGGCAATAGTCACAAACATAAGTCAAATAACCTGACTTGCCTTGGTAGCTTCCACCAGCAATACCCTCCACGAATCACTTGCTCCCTGACCAGCAGTTACAAGAAAAAAGACAAAACGTTTTAGACCAGAGAATCTTTAATTCACACCCTCAACATACGCTCATCCACTTCTCTACGAGTCACTTGCCCTCCTCAGTACCTGTCTGATGTCAGGGCTATTCCTTCCAAGAATTCATGATGGCTGGTCTCACTGAGTCGCTCCTGAAGGATCTGGATCCCTTCCTTGACGTCGCGGAGCTGCTGGCTGTAGCGTTGGATCTTGTGCTCGATATCAGAAAGCGTGCACGCCGTATCTGCCTCCAGCTCCTCAAGCATGCTCTTCTGCCGTTCCCGCAGGAAGCGGTGCAGTCGCTCGAATGCATCGCCGATTGTGGCACGAAGGCTCTTCGCTGATGACTATGAGTTAGAGAAGAGAAAGTTAAGATTTTTGTTAGGCTAGGCTCAGTTAAAAGACTAAGAGATTCACAGAGTCTCAAATAACAAGCCTTCACCACCCACTGTGCATACTCTAACCGAGATGTCAATCTAGCATGTTTGTTTTAGACAAAGACTTTACTCTAAGGCAAATAGGGAGCATAAAAAAGTATTTTTTTTCATATTCAGCAAGGATTCAGCAAATTGACCAAAACTGACATTAAAAGACATTTATAAAGTTACAAAAGATTTAAATTTCACATAAATACTGTTCTTTTAAACTTTCTATTCATCAAAAAATCCTAAAAAAAGATCACTGTTTACACAAAAATATAAAGCAGCACAACCTTTATCAACACTGATAATAAGCAGAAATGTTTCTTGTGCAACAAATCAGCATATTAGAATGATTTCTGAAGTATCATGTGACACAAAAGACTGGAGTAATGATGCTGAAAATTCAGCTTTGCATCACAGGAATAAATTACATTTTTTTAAAAGAGTTTAAAAAAAAAAGTTATGAACGGTGTTTGTTATTTGACAATTGTCAAAGATGATGTGCAGTCTGAGAAGTTTGAGACTAGTGGTTCAATCAATGACAACCTACACAGGGAGAACAGGGTTAAAAGAAAAACACTGTCCTAACCAGGTATGAATGCTGCAGTTTCCAGCATTGAGTAATGTGTGTGTCCTAAATAAAATACAGCTTGAATTGACAAAGCCACAGACAAACAGAACATATTTGATGTTTAAAACACAACTGGAGTGTGAACTAAAATTACAGCATATGGAGCTACCCATGATGAGGAAAATTAGAATTTAGCGACCGGAACAATGTCTTACTGTGGATTCAAATAGCTGAAAGACAAAAAAGCTAATTAAGAGACTCATCTGGTTAGGACATAGCAAAAAAAGCAAGTAGTTTCAAAACCACAATGTATTTAACATTTAAAATTACTATTATTATTAAATTACTTCTGCAGAGTCTCGGGACGAAGTGGGTTGTCAAACTTAAACACAATACTTATATTTAATGTCTCTATATTCATATTAAACTCTTATTTATTTTTATATTTTATATGTATAATTACTATTATTAAATTATAATTTTGGCAGAGTCTTAGTGGAATGTAGTGGACTAACAAGCAAGTGGAAAGTGCCTCATAAGCCTGCATCATTGGAGTCGAGGACACAGTCTAATAGTCAGTGGAAATGGCATTAGGTTGCTCCTCCCTCAATCTTCCGGGTTACTGTAGGACAGCCTCCATGAGAAGGACATGATTACACATGCAGACGAGCAGATGAGCATCGAGATAAAAGCAGCGGGGGTCGATGCCGAACCTAAAAGAGAATTGTGAAACTAGCCAACAAACTCGGCATTGACCGAAAAGGAGGAAAACAAGTCATAGAGAGATAAAACGAGGTGTTCCTGAGGAAGCCGATCATCTCCATTAAAGTGTAAAGAACATCAGTTACAGTCGTCAGATCAAAGATCTGAAGCCCTCAAGGTCGAATCGATGTAGGACAGAAGCCGTTCCACTGATGGCCTTCCATACAATCACGGCCAGATCTAGATTTTCTTCTCTTTCTTCGCCTATAGTAAGAGCTGGAAGAAAACCACAGACTTCACCGATTACAAGATTACTCCTACTAACAAATAAAATAAAGGTCTTCTGTCTTTCCAGTGGGAAATGTGATTTCCTAGCCACCAGGAAAATGAAATCCTATTAAGATCCCGTCCATCTCTGGCGTCATTTGCATAGGCCGAGTCAGCCCACCTGGTGTCATCTGATGGATGATTGGGACTTAGTGATGCTGAAGTGGTGTTGGTCTCTTGAAACCGCTCTCCCCGTGGGCCACGCTGTCTCGGATGGGGTCTATTTAAAGCCAGTAAACAAGTCCCATGAGCCCAGCGCAACTCGGCCTCCAAGCAACCTGCTCACTGCCGCATCTGCTAATCAGACACATCTTTCCTTGGGGTCTTCCATTCAGATTCGAAATCGGCACTTCAGACGAGAGAGTCTATCAGCACGCCTGCCACTGAGCTAAATCTAGAGCATGCTAGCAGGGAGGTGGCAACAAGTTAAAAATGAGCAAACATGAACTAGAACTATTATTGACATGAGCTACATGCTAAAGTTTAATGTACACTAATGTACGAAAGTTTGGAGCTAGTAAGTTTATTTTTTTGAAAGAAATTAATAGCATGAATGCATTAAATTGATCAAAACTAAACTAAAGACATGATCGAGTTTACAAAAAATGGTATTTCCATAATGCTGGTCTTGTACTCATAAAAGATCATGACAAACAACTGCTCAGTTTCCACAAAAATATTAAGCACTGTTTTTAACATTGATAATAAAAACGTTTCTTGAGCAGCAAGTCAGCATATTAGAATGATTTCTGAAGGATCATGTGACACTGACAACTGGAGAAATTATGCTGAAAATTCAGCTTTGCATCACAGCAATAAGGCATTTAAGAGATATTAACTAGAAACTTTCACCACAGAATAAAAGAAAAAGGACTGCAACTTTTTATCTCGCAAGTCAGATTTTTTTGTTTCCGCAAAACGGCGAATATAAACTAGGGATGCGGCATACTGGTTGGTGCCAGTTCCAACTGCCAGATAGTTTCAACGCATCCCAATTCAACCTAGAGTTGCCGTTGGTTTAGAAACACACCAAGTCTCTCCTGTTGGCAGAGAAGTAGGGCACCAATATGGGCAGTTTGGGAGTGTCGGAACAAAAACGAGTGTTAGAAGTAATAACACTATTGAGTGATTTTTATAATGATGTATATGAAAGCTGTTGAAAACGAAAGCCGCACTGCATTGGTTTTGCAGACAGATGCCTGGGTAACCTATTGGATTTGAAGGTTAACATTGGTAGATGGGCAAGCTAGAAGCTTCAAACATTCGGAAACGGTTTAGAACTTTTTAAAGTTTTTATAATCCGTTTGAAAAAAAACATAGTACACATTATAATATCTGTATAAGAAATGATTTAAGTTCAAAGTGTCATGTTTGTGATTTTTATTCATGTAAGCTAGACCTTCTGACCTTTAAACCTGTCAGGCAAAAGTCTGCTTCAAGAATGACCACACTGGCTGCGACGTGATTTTTTTTTTTTCCCCGTAAAAATGCCCCGCTTTTTTTAACACAAACCCCTGTCACTGTGAGTGTTCGTCGTACGGCAAGGCATATCAGCATAATTTTTCATATCGGGCCAATGCCGATGTTTACATTTAAAGCCATCAACGGCCATTTCTGATATTGGTCCGATAATATCATGCATCCCTAATATAAACTCAGAATTCTGACGTTTTTCCCGCACTGTTTCAATCTCGCAATTTGGATTTTTTTTCTCTGGAATTCTGAGAAAAACGGCAAGACAAACGGCTGAATTGTGAGATAACATTTTTTTTTTTATCATATGGTGTAAACAAGCTTCCATAGAAAAGTTATTTTAAGAGTAAGAGACTTTATTTTAAAAGTAACTTTACATGATCTATAGTCTAACACATCACTGAATCAGCCACTTTATTATCATTTAGAAAAGATGAGCCCGCTTTATTATTGCATTCAGTTTACTCAATAAATCTCCTCAAAAGGTTGTGCTGTGACAGCTCTCTTGAGACAGTCCTCTTATCTCTACAGGAGAGTCTGGGCTGCAGGAGACATTTTGCATTGATGGTTCTGAATGTCAATGTCAATGTCAAGCGTCAGGCTCTTCGTAAGCATGTTAAGGCACCACATCAATAAATCCAGACAGGATACGACTCTCAATGCGAACATTTACATTTTCAGCGGACAGCCTGGGAAAGAACTGAAAGATACTAAAGTTTAATCAGCTTTCAAGATAAATATGCAATCTGGGAGATCAATTAAAACGAAAACACTGCCTGCTTCCAGAAAATGCAATCACTGAGATACAAGTCGAGTTTAAATAAATTTAAGAGACTACAAGGAATTTGTTCTTCGAAAATTCATGACATGTAACATTCAACGTGGTCTGCAATCCATTTTACTTCCGCAATATGAATGCTGTAAAACAGGATATTCCGTGTGACAAAACTTGTTTTTTTTTTTTATAAATAAACAAGTTGTGTCAATACAATTACTGATGGTCCAAAAGTGGGTTACTTTATTACCGGTATGAGAGTACCAGTTGAAAAAGACTTGGTGATGTCCCTTTCAACATGAACTAATTATTATATTTTGATGAAAGATTATGAAGACAAACATTCTCTCTGGAATAACATGTACTGATGAATCACTCACTATAACAAACTTGTAATTCATAAATAAATAGGGTTTCCTGTTCACATTTCTTATTGACAAGTGGAGAAAAAAAAAAAGAAACTAAAAGGTGAGTAAAATTAGCGACAGAAAGTCGCCTTAAAAAATAAACAATCGATAGGCAATCAATATATACACATACAAACATATTAAATATTATATAATATACCCACATCAAAAATACTGATATCACTAAATTGTATATTTTTATAGTAAGTTTTGAAGTTTGACAATCAATTAATTTCTAAGCCAAAAATCTGTTTATTTTTACAAAAAACGTTTTCCACTGAATATGCCACTTAAAAATCTATAAAATTCTTTCTAGTGCAAAGTGTATACACATACTTTTCTCTTACATATTCCGTAGATTCAAATCCGATACCTAGTTTCCTAACTTTTAATCAGAAGTATCATGTAATGATAATGAATGAATGAGGTCACCTAATGTGTCCCCACACACACACACCAACCCACACAACACACACACACACACACAACACAGCACCACAGCCACACACACACACACACACACACACACACACACACCACACCACCACACACATTATGGGGTGGTCAGCAGTGTTGCTTTTTGGATGAAGACTACCTAATGACATAAGACCAACTCAGTACTCCACAAGTCAGAATTCTCCCTCGCAAAGAGTCCCCATCCCAAACTATTGGTCCTTAAAAAAGGGTGAAAACAGGGAGATGGACAAAGTTGCATTATTGACTGTGGTGTCTCTCTTCACTGATTAAAACAAGGTGTCAAGATTAAAGACCTGCTCAATAACCCAATTTACCTGTTGGAAATTCAATGTCAACAGAATAGAGCAAGGGACAGAGTGAGAGACCTGCCATGAATCTGTAATGGCTGCGGTGGGCAGTATGAGCTGTTTGTCAGCTGTATTTCGATTTCCACAAAACCTGATTCCAGATGAGGTTTAATAGAGTCCCATCAGAGATGAAACTGAGACGTGGTTTCAATATCAAGTCATAGTAATTTGAATCAGGGTGTTGAATGTGTGGATGACCGGCCGATAAATCACAGTCGGTCCATCGATCTAGAATTGATCCTCAGGCATAAGCATTCAGCAATAAAGACTACTGTAACTATTACATATCATGCAATTCTGATTAAAAAGGAGTGGCGCATTATTTAAAATGACAGCAGCAAACAGCATTCACTTCAATCATTATATGGCCTGGGTTGCCCCCTTAATGGAAGTCCAGGGGAAAATTGTGTTTTATGGAGCACCAGGTTAAATTGGGGATTTTTCTCTTGGAATAACATGCACTGACAGAAGCGTACCTTGGTTTCAGTGAGCTGTCTCTGCAGCAGCTGCAAAGCCTCCGTATGACCCTTCTCACTGTCTTGTAGAGTCACCAGCTGCTCCTTCATCTCCCTCTGTAAGAAAACCACAGCACAACAGATCATGTCATTTATTGCCCATTAATCTGGCAACCTCTGACCCAAAGTAATTAGTCTGAACCGCTTCTAAAGCCTTCATAAGAGAGATACCAAAACTCTGACAGCAGTAAATGTGATGCTATTGACGCTATACACAACCATTCAATGCATGATTGGCTAAAATAAAAATGCTATAGGAAAGCACACTTTTCAGGCACTTTTCTTATCTTTAGTATATAGGACATAAATGGTGTGTCAGACTGGAAATTAGCTCCATTAGGACCATAACAATGAGAACTATATCAATTTGCTTCAAGTTTGACTTAATGTCCTTGGTCAACTACTATGCAGCTTCCCGAGCGCTGATATCTGATGAAACCTTTTATGACTGAAATAGGCTATTTTACTATAATTAAGTCCTTTCATGCATGGTTTTGATCTAGACTGGAAGTTTCAAATTGTAAGAAAGGAACAGAGAAAGGTGGTTTTACAGTTGCAGGAAAAAAAGCAGAAATTAATAAATAAACTGCGAGTCTCCAGAGAGGTCTGTCAGGGAAAGTGGGTCTCTCCTGCAGTGGACGTGGCAGAATCGAGACGACAGGCCATGTTTGCTTGCCTAGAGGCAGAATAGGAACAGGCAAAATGCACCAACCCCTTTACAATACACCAGAGCCAGAGTTCATCTGTATAAAATCCATATATTAATACAATAGAGCTGCATGATTTGGGGGGAAAAAATTATTGCAATTGCATTTCTAATAAAAACATATCTAAAATGCAACTTTAAAAAAAATCCAGGTTTGCTTGTTTGTTGGGTTGCACAATCTGACCAAAATTTTGTTGTTATGTATCAATATTGTTATAAAATAATAATAATTATTATACTATTATTACTTTTTCTTGTTGTTGATAAGCGCTTGTCATTCTAGACTCTGAAACACACAGTGCATATATTTATTTAATTCAATCACAGCTTTTGATAATCGCACTAAACCATATCATGATTTCGGTTATATTTCAATTAATCGTGCATATCTAATCTATAAACATATTAAAGGAACACTCCGCTATTTTTGAAAATAGGCTCAATTTCCAACTCCCCTAGAGGTTAACAGTTGAGTTTAACCAGTGTCGAAACCATTCATCCATCCTCCGGGGTCTGGCAGTAGCCCTTTTAGCTGTAGTTTAGCACAGATCATTGAATCTGATTAGACCGTTAGCATCTCGCTCAAAAATGACCAAAGAGTTTCGATATTTTTCCTATTTAAAACTTGACTCTTCTGTAGTTACATCGTGTACTAAGACTGATGGAAAATGACTAGTAACTATACTCTCATTCCGACGTAATAATCAAGGAACTTTGCTGCCATACCATGGGTGCAGCATGCGCAATGATATTACGCAGCGCCTGAAAATAGGCCCCAGCTAGGTAAACTTCCAATAAGCCTATTTTCAGGTGCTGCGTAATATCATTGCACCTGCTGCACTGATCGGCTGAATGGATTCGAAAACGGTAAAACTCAACTGTTTAATTCTAGGGGAGTTGGAAAATGAGCCTATTTTCAAAAATAGAGGAGTGTTCCTTTAATATGTTTATCCCTTTAAAAGAGTTAACCACAGTATTTCCATCAGTATTATCTGACTGAAATGAGACTCAAATTCAAGTGAACATTAAAACAATTCTCAACTGTATCCTTTTCCAGGAGCAGAAAAAACGATTACTTTGATTATAAAGCTCATTACTTCAGGGAAATGCTGTCTGTGCTCCACAAGTACCTAAATGCCCTTCCCAGCATCCACATCACCTGGTTTCAGTGTGCATACCTGACAGATGAGAGCTCTCTCTAATGCGTCAAGTAAAAGCAACATAACCAGCTGGTGTACTTCTGGAGCAAAACGCAAATGGTTATTGGGTCATTATAGACCATACATTTTTTATGTGCCATTTACCTCCACCTTTTAAAAGTGTATCCAGAGAACTAACAACTTCTTAAAACAAAAGCCTGTCTGTGAAGTTGTGGCACAGAGCCTGCAGATGAATCATTTTTCCAGCGAATCGAGTTCAAAATGTCTAAACAAAGGGCAGAGCGTGCTGGTTTTAGCTGCATGGAGAGCACAGAGCACTGGAGGTCAGAGGCAGCGCACGTTTATATCAATCTGAGATGGCGAGAGGAAGTTTGACATGACATTTCCCCAGGATCCCACACGACAGGGGGAAGAAGGTCATTGAAGGCTGATAGCAAGACTAAAACTTATTTCACTCTGGCTTTACTCATTTTTGAGTCTGCATTTGAACAACATAATCGAAAGAAAATGGATGCAGGATTTGAAGAGTTAATATCCACCTTTGCACTGACTAAGGTTTCCAAGATATGTTTATATTTTATTTATAGAAAATATAGCATAAATAAAAAATATACTAAACTATACTAATACTGTTCATCTGAAAACTTTCCAAAATATTTCACGAAAGTTTCCAAAAACACTGGAAAGTTTCCGGATATTATAATATTATATTAATATTCATATGAAGAAACCACCCTGATTACTAATATTATAATAGATAAATAATGATGCATAAATAATAAATAATAATTACATATACTGCTATATAATAATATGGATGTAGATATATATATAGCATATTATATTAGATTATATCATATTATGTATAGATATACGATGTATATAGAGAATATATAATCTATAAATTTATTTATTTTTATTCTCTCACATTTCTGCAAAAGCCAAACCACAACTGTAAATAATATTTGAAAACAAGAAACCAGACTAGAAACAGGAAACAGGTTCGAGACTATGTAAACCCAAAAATAATCATTTACTTACTCTCATTTCGTTCCAGATACTTATTACTTGGAACACAAAAGGTGATGTTCACACTGTAATGAAAGAGAATGATGACCATGGCTGTCTTTGGATATATCCACTTTTATTATATGATTTTTGGGTGTTCTGTCCCAGTACTAAATAAACAAATACTCTTCCCTAATACAAATAACATTATCTAGCCAGCCCTACGCCACCCGACAAAAGCTCACCACGAACCTTAGGTAATCGCCAATTTTGGTTTCATTGGAACGTAATCTGTTTGACAGAACAGTTTACATTTTATTCGCCCTCTAACGAACCCTGTGCAACATGAATCACATGTGCTATAATTTTTTTTTAGTTTACTCTCCAGACTAACAGGTGTTTGCCCCCCTGTTAAAAACTGTGGTTTATCACACCTTAGTTCAATTTCTCTAGCCACACCCAGACCTGATTACTGCCAAACCTGTTGAATCACCTGTTGTCGCAGGTCCATTTAAGAGAGTTTCATTGAAGTAGCCCCAACAGATTTCCCAAAAGCTAGACATCATCCGTAATCCAAAGAAATTCGCAAACAAATGAAAAGAGTACTGAGATCTATCATTTGGAAGGTGATAAACCAGTTTCTAAGCTTTGGGCTCCATCGAACCAGTAGAGCCATTATTCCAAATGGCAAAACATGGACAGTGTGAGACCTTCTCAAGTGGCGGCCGACTATTTCCAAAATTACCCCCAGAGCACAGCGCGACCTCTCCAGAGGTCAAAAACCTGTAGCGTCTGGACCAATCAAAAACAAAATTTTTCATTTGATGTACCATCAGTTTTTCATTGTTTAACCGAATCGTCCCAGTCCCTCACCCAATACCTGGGTGCCATGATGTCGGCAACGACAGCCAGCCCCTGGCCCCTGCACTATGCGATAATCACTGTTTTAATGACCCACAGGAATGTAGAGGAAAATCACTAACCTTTGTATAGGAACGACACCATGTCAGCCTTATAATATGACGTTTCTCTAAGTATCCTAAAGAAACCTGTCGTGGAATGAACCACAGATCTTAAGTCGGTCGTGTAGTTGTCTTTGAGAGTTTATACTGTTGTAGGCAGGCTTATGATGAAACCTCATCCTTCATCTACCTATATGTATCTTACCATGTTTATTATCTATGAATTTGTCTTCTGATGATTTAAACGAGAGTGTATATTATATGTTGTTACATAGGCAATATATTAGTGTCCTGATAATTTTTAGTAATTTTGATTCAAGTTCCATGTGCAAATTACCATGCTTTCACACAAAGAGTCATAAAACTCCCCATTATTTCCAACCTCCTCACTGGGCGTCCGGCTTCCTCATATGGACAGCCCCTTCTGCGAGCGTGCATCTTCGCAACTTTAAGGCCCACATTCAGTGAACCCACGCCAGAGTCGTGGTTTTGGTTGAAATTCTGAGAAGATGAAATGTGAGCTACACGCCTCGCGTACATCCTACGTTCGTCCAGCTTCGGCCTTGACTTTTCATTCACAGCAAGATTCTCTGACTTAAAACTGGTTCTTTTTCATACCAACTTCACATATCACTTGAACCTCAGAGCATCAAGCTCTTTCAGACAGAAAGACGTGCAAGTTTCAAGACGTAGTCTTATTAATTGATACCTTTTGCAAAGTGGTGTTTGGAAAACTAAGACTCTGATGTTCCCTCCGGCTGTAAATCTGCTGATATGCAAATGTTGCCATAACGAATCCTTCTTTTTCTCTCACTTTTTTACTGCTAAACGTAACATCTTTTCTATACCAACTGTAGGCGTGTGTGTGTGTGTTTGTGTGTGTGTATGTTAGACCAGTTTTTGTGTTTATGTAGTATGTTAGACTATTTTATGTGTTTATGTAGTTAATAAAATCTTACTTTTCACACTTGACGTTGTTCATTGTTTTCTCATAACTGGAGTCACTTAATCATGCAGATATACGCTACAAGCTTTTGTAGAATTGTACAATAAGAAAGTTATTTCCCTTAACCAGGAAACTAACGTTCTTAGAATTAACAAGACAGTTGACCCTGAGTGGTCAGCTAAATATCTACAGTGTATCTAAAATATTAATAGTTAATTATAACTAGTTATGGTAAATTATTCATATTTCCCCATGAGCTGATCGCTCCGACCCACAACACATTCCAAAGAACTGCAGGCGCTCACTTGCCTCCTTAAGGTGAGTGTTCAGACTCCCACCATAAGAAGACTGGGCAAAATGGTCTGCAGCAGAGTCCAAGAAAACAGATTGCTGAGCAAAAGAACATATAGGCGCGTCTCAGTTTTGCCCAGAAAAACCCCTCCTTCTTGTTGATCCCGGCCACTTTTGGGACAATACTCGTGCCCACTGAACTGACGAACAAGTTGAACTTTTTGAAAGGGTGTGTGCCCATTACGGCTGGCGTAAAGTCAGCACTGCATCTCAAAAAAGACATCATACCAAACGTACAATTGGTGGGTAGTGGTGATGATACTGGCTAGTTTTGCGGCTATCGGACCTGGACTTACTGCTGTGATAATGACCAATGAATTTTCTCGCTGTGTTACCAAAAATCCTGAAGACCATGTCTGCCATCTGCTCTGAACCTCAACTGAGCGAACTTGGTCTGCATAGGACAATGATCCAAAACAAACCGCAGTCCCCCTCTGATGGCTGAAGAAAACAAATGAAGACTTTGGAGTGGACTACAAGTCCTAATACCTGAATCCTATTGAGATATGTGGCATGACCTTAAAAGCCGTTCATTCGAACAGCTCGCAAACCCTACCAATGTGCTGAATTACAACATTCGCCTAGATTACTGGACAAATTCCTCCACAGCGCTGTAAAAGACTCATTGCAAGTTATTGCAAACGCTTGATTGCGGTTGTTGCTGCTAAGGGTGGTCCAACCATTTATTAGGTTTAGGGGGCAAACACTTTGTCACACAGGGCCATGTAGTTTTGGATTTTTTTTTCCCTTAATAATAAAAACCTTCATTCAAAAAAACTGCATGTTGTGTTCACTTGTGTTATCTTTACTAATATTTAAATTTGTTTGAAGATCTAAAACATTAAAGTGTGACAAAAATGCAAAAAAAAAAATCAGAAGGGGGCCACTTTTCACACCACTTTATCATGTTTGTTTGTAAAATGGCCAGTTTTTATAAATGATCTCAAAGTACCTCTTAACAATCATCCGTCAGCATTATAATATGAGAATCAATATTATTTATTGATAGAACTTTAGCCATTAATGAACACCTTGAGAACCATGTATAATGCATAATTTAAACGGGTCATTTTTACTGACTTTGGACTGTTGCTTGTGGTGGTCATTCAGTGTTTCTGTAAAAACAATTAAAAATTGGGGGAAAACTAACAAAAAATACTGATAAGCTAACAATGATACGAATTCTACTAATAAGAAAAATATAAAAACGCACTAAAGATTAATGAGCTACTGGATTCATGAAAATTAATCAGGTTGCGTGCGTTCGCTTGAACTGATTTGCTGAAACCAAAACAGGGAAGATACTAGGTGAGCACCAGCCAATGAGATTGACGTTTGCGCATTAGTTCCGCCCACTACCGAAGAAAGCGGTAGTTCTTAAAAGCTGAACAATTCCAAAGGAACTCCGTTATTTTGACAGCAAAATACAACAAAGTATCGTTTACATGTACCGCACATAGGTACCCGCGCGTCACTTCTCTCTCTCCCGCTCTCTCTCGTGTGCGTGAAACAAGCGACGGCGAGGTGTGCGCCTTAACACTAGTTTACGGTACGTTAAATACAGGTGCGGCTGCGCATCCATTTAGATGAACTGAAAAACAGCACAGATCGCTTGGCCAAGAGTGAAACTGATGCGCTCAGCCAGAGAGTGTTTCGGCGATGCCAATAGATTCTTGAGACTAAACGATGCATTAGCCTCCAACGCACAGCACTGGCGAGTAAAATCTTGAGAATTTCTTAGCATTGGCTAATTTAGACTTCATGTATCGCCGGTCCAGATTTAGTCGCCTATGCTAGTGATTTCCTCGGGGGCCAAATGGGGGGGTTAAAAGAGGTTTTTATGCTAAGAACTCGCAATTGGATTTTGAAGGGCCTTTTTACTTCCCTACTGTTGCCTCTATTCGCACCATTGTACGTTCTATGAACGTCTCAAGGTCCATTAAACACCACCTGCTATTAAGCTAACGATACGTTCTACTGCTGGACGGATGAAGTGAAGATAATCAAGTGTGCATAAATATAACGCACCAGGGCCTACTCAGATACTTCACGCACGACCCTCAACCCCTGAACAAATGCAATTGACGTCGTTGATGACCTGAGTCAAACCAGAAACTTTGCACAGAATCAAACCAATGGCAGACATGCGTTACACCCCGACACTGCAATACATCACTCGCATATGCGGCTAAATCGTCACTCTGGGCGACTAAATGATGTCTAAAATTAACCAATGGCTAATAAATTCTCAGATTTACTCGCCAGTGTGTGAGTTGGAGAAAAAGTATAAGTTAAGCACAGATATATTTTCACTCACAGAACACTCTGACTGAGCACTTCAGAGATTCACTCTCCGTCAAGCGATCTGTGATATTTTCAGTTCATCTGAATGGATGCGCAGTGCACCTTGTTTTGTGTATTTGGCGTATGTGTTATCTAGTGTGAGGCTCCGACCCCCGTCGTTTCTCTCACACATGACAAAGAGCGAGAGCGAGCGAGAAGTCTGACTACATCAGCATTATGGCGCTAACATGTAACACTAGGTTGGGTTGCATTTTCCCTGTAAAAATAACAGCGTTTCCTTTGAATTCCTTCAGCTTTTAGAACTGCCGCCGGGTTTCTGTAGTAGTGAACTTACGCAAATCGACAATCTCATTGGCTGGTGCTCACCTATGATCGTCCATGTTTTGATTTCAGCGAATCAGTTCAAGCAAACGCACACAACCCGATTAATATTCATGACTGTCACAGCTCATTATCCTTAGTGATTTTTTTTATATTTGTTCTTATTATAAATTCGTAGAATATAATTCTTATCCGTTATTGTCGTTGTTTTTTTACAGGAACATGATGCCCCACACAAGCACCCACCATCAACTTCAGGTTACCAAGTTTTAATTTGCTAATTACTAACGTTCTATTATTAAATACTACTTGATTATAATAGTATAATGCTTGACTGACTGATTATTAAGAGTGTGACTTCGGATTTTAAAAAGCTGTACCAGTTACAACATTATAATATGTGTGTAAAATGGCATAACATATATCTAATTAGATATATATCTAATATATATTCTATATATATATATATAAGATATTATAATATGTATTTCATTCTGGGAATAAACAAAAAATATCTAGCCATGGGATCAATTGCCAAGTTCTGTTGAGGGTTTTTTTTTACTTAGTGGAAAACTCTCCAATTACGCAAAGGCCACAAAATGCAAAAAAGGGCCGTGTGGCACGCGTGCACGGGGGCTGGCAAGTGAGGTGCCACGAGGAATCCAGCTACATAGTTCTCATCAGCCCGAAGGGTACACAATCAAGGACAGTTTGGCATAACCTTGTACATGCTGGTGTCATAATTCTGCAAGGCAGCAGGATCCGAAGTAATAAACAGCCTGGGTGCACAAGGCTGGTTCTGCAGTCCCTATTTATGACTCGTGTGTAAATCACATCTGAAGAGGACAGCAAATGTGTCATCTGCACTCCTTTTTTATCAGGGTCCAATCAAGCCAACCAGACCAAATATAACAAACATGAATAATAAGACCACGTGTGAGTCATTTGGCCATCGCCATGCATCACTTGTCAGGACACAACATGTCTGTTTGCTAGACATCACTGCAAGCTGTTTCTGATGTCAAAAAGATTAAAAAAACAAGTACAGACAAAACTAACCTCACCTTCCCAAGTATTTATTTAAAACAAATTTAGCGTTAAATGTAGTATATCATCATGAAGAAGGGCATTCTTACACAACAGATGTGGGTGTCAGAGTATCCCTGAATTGTGTGTAATATAACCACCAAATGTAATAATTGCATTGCAATTTCTACATGATTTGGCAGCACAAGTGTCTTTGGCACACAAAACAGTCATAGATGTACATTTATTTTAAGTTCATAGGAAAGCTATATTTAATCATTGCATGCAAAATGTGCAAATGCAAATATAATCATCTTCACGTTCAAAGCTGCTGTTCTAGAGTCCTTAGTTTGTGCCATTCAAATGGTTTTAAAGGAATAGTTCACCCAAAAACAAAGCGAAAAGCTGCGTGTTTGTAAGAAACAAATTCATCTGAATGTTTAAACCGTTGCTTCCTGCTAAAATAGGAGTCCTCTATCCATAATATTAAAAGTAATCTGATGTATCGGTTTTGCCGATTAATCGCACAGATAGTTGACTGCTGGAACTATCGGCAAAAATCCATGCTGTTAGTCTTTCTGGGTTGCGCCCGTTGCTGGAGTGGCTGAGAAGGCTCCGCTGTCATTATACAGTACGAGAGCGGCCTGTAGAGGTGGAATCACTGACGCCTCTGGCTGTTTGTTTTGACATGTGACACTGTGCACTGCACATAGCGGACAGGGATTTAAAACCGCTGAAACTAAACGCGTGAACAAAATGTTTCTGTAGCAGTTTTCATAGCGTGTTCGTGTGCTCAGTGGTAGAGCCTGCTTCCCACACATAGACTTTACTTGGGCGGGCCGCCCAGGTATACTAACGGCCGCCCAAGTATATATGGAGAAATATTTTTGCTTGCATTATTTTTATCCTCATACTTTATCCGCCCAAAATAATGAAACCATCCGCGATCGATTAACTAGTGGAAAATCTCCCCTTCGCCCTACACGTTTCGTATCTGCTCGTCCTGTGTGCACGAGAACTGTTTCCTCCCGCTGACATTCCCACGTGCGCTGCAGAGACGCCGCGGATATTTCACAGATAAAGACAGGGCTTGACAGTGCGGGCGCTTCAGTCGCAAATAAAAATAGATGTGCACGAACTGTAAAATGTATTTAAGGAGCACGTGTGCGAATAAAGCAAAATCCCTCTGGGTGAGTTTTCTTAAATTTAATGTCATAAAAAGTCTTCAATACATGAAATGGTAAATCAAACGTCTTAATGATCATTTTAAAGTCGTCTTATTTTTGGGGATGAACCAACATAATTGCGATACCCTATCGTTATTAAAACTGCAAAAATGATTTCTTAGAAAAAAAAAAAAAGAGCGCTGCATGTTGCAGTGTCAAGGCGGCGCTGTTGCGCGTTCTAAAGGCTCGCTCAACAGCTCTTCAGACTGCTTCAAAGTGATTCTCAATCAACCAATAGTGAGCATTTATACCAATCGATTGCTTATGAACTCGAGTTGATGAATTATGACAATGTCTACTTTATGACCTTTATATAATATGTTTTAGACAGTTGTAAGAATGGCATATGCGCTCGCAGCGAGGATCACCCACACTAGTATAGACAGTGGCAAAATAAAGGCCCGTGGTATTTCGGTCGTGTGGAGAATTAAAGTCCCACGTGTGGGGGTGGGGCGTGTCTTTTGTGGTCTGGGCATTATTGGTCGGTGGGGGTTACCAAGGATGGTTAATTTTAATTTCCATGTCATTGCTATAAACTAGGGGGAGTTTCTGGCGGGATCTGCCTCCCCACAGGAAGAAAAAGACTAAGAACATTCGGGCTATATTAGGCAAGAGATAAGTTTACTAGTAGCAGAAAAATCTGGGGGCCCCATTCACTGGAGAGACACTTTATGACAGAAACAGTACGGAGAACGTCTAACATTTAAATGCGGGGATTTTGGGCAGAATTTACATGCTAATAAGCCTAATTTACTATGTCAGTACATGTAAGAGTCGCCCAAGGTAAGTCAAAGAATTTCAAGAATTAAGAAATGGTGTTAAAAAAAACATCACCATGGATTGTATGTGGCAAATGGGTAGTAGACCAGTGTTTGTGCCTGGGTAATAGGAGTTCTCCAACCCGGCGCTTCACCGCAGAGTTATTTTCAAACCTGTGGGAAGCCTGAGGCTTGCGTTAGTAGCGCAACAGGCCTGGATTCAATCCCATGGACCCACGTACTGGTAAAAAATGTATAGACTGCAATGCACGGGGGCTATCCGCTTGATACAAGCACCGCTAAAGGCTAAAATTAATGTACATTACTAATTAATTAATTGGTTATTAGATGCTGCATATAATGGAGAAAAGACAGCCGTTTTTTGATAGTAAGTCTGAGAGGACGCGAACCGTGCAGCACCTCAATGGTTAAAACATGTAACCACAACGCATGCAAGTCTGACCCAAAGCTTAATGTCACATATGTTCCCATCTTTTGGCGAGTTTATATCGCTGGTCCATTCCATGATTTGTTTAGCCCCGAAGTTTCAGATTTACAGCTGGGACTAGAATCAAACTAAGTGTTCATTAGCTACAGAAATCCCTAGCCATGCCACAAAGCGCCCTTAACACAGTTTCAGTAAATTACATTAAATTGTCCTCAAATAATTGTAATTAATGTACAACTAGACTTTACCCTGGTTGGAAGATGGTTACTATTGTGCATTTTCATTGAAACGGTTGTATTTCTGTGGCTACTAATGTATCTGTATGCTTTCAACTAGAGAGCTATATCCCTATTAATCGCACTTTTTCTTCCATTTGCTGTTCAAACTTTCTAACTTTCTATGTGCTTGTTGATTGTGCTTGAGTGAAGTGATTAAGTTATTAAATAACAGTTTTCGACCGCCCTTGAACGGACGCTACGCGTCCAGTTGTGACCTGATACCTTCGAGTTTCCGTGCCGCTCTGCACATGTTGGACTATCTGCTACTGCATATTTTGTTAGTTTGATTAACAATCATCAGTCTTTAGAATAGAAGCATTAAAGTCCCACTGTAGTCAACTATTTTATCCCTTACACGTATCTTTGTCATCACACTGACATTAAATGTTTTTCTCTTCTTGGTGAGAATAATTTGTCCCCTGCCTTAAAATAGCTTTAAATGTAACTCTACCAACACTACAAACCCTTGCCTCATTTACTATACGCTGATCTATGGATATGCAAATTAGCACCGCCTCCACTCAGTCACACACCAGCTGGCGTCTCCTGATCCACTGAACTGTAGTAACTGCAAAAACAATGGCATACATGGATAATGATTGATAAAACTATGTTTTTACTAGCGGAAAAACTACAGTGAATACTGTAACATTCGTTAATTACTTACTTGACGATGTTGTGTCCTAAAAATGCCTTGAAGACTCATGATCTTTTGTGTGATTGTTATTTGCGCCCGGGCGATTCATATGCATGTAGATACAGACGAGTGCGGAGAGGTGCGTCCTGCTCCGGCTACTTTTTACACTGTTAGCCACGGTTCTACGCAAGTTAGCGGTTTCTACATGTCAGCTGTAAGTACCAAAGCGTCAGGGTTTTTTTGCTTTCCGATTTATTTTTGGTTTGTAGCTGGTATGTATATTGTGCATCTATATTAACTCGATCCTTGAGTGATTGGTTGTGATGTGCAACAAAGAGTGTTTCCAACCAATATTTCTGGTCGCCCTTTGGGGAAACTACGTTTAAGGAGAAAATCTCAGCACTGCGTGTTGATTAATAGAATTGGCACCTGGTTTTGTCTAAACGCATAATAAAAACAACCACATAGACAAAACAACATAAAAAACTTGATTTTTCACTACGGGACTTTAATTTTAGAGCTAAATACATATCCTATGCCATGTCATTTCACCAGCAAATGGCCTTTGTAATAGTTAAATAGTGGCCAGTTAGTCTGTGTGTTCATTTCACCACTCTATAAACATTTTTTAAAATTTGAAAGTTGCTTTCTGTAACATTAAGTAATAACTGTAATGACAAGATATAAAAATATTAATATTATATTTTTATTTCCTTACCAATATGGGTCGTTTTGGGGTTTATTTTAAGAGTAAAGCTATTTTAGTTTGTCTTCAGGCTCTGTTAAAAACAGCCGGAGTGAATTATCGTATCGTGCCATGTGGTCCCAACCGAGCTGGTCGACCTCTACATACATCTGCTTTCCTCCGTGCCAAAAGTACTGTCTGAATCAGAAGAGAATATTACAGATCAGCGTCATTTCCAAGGGAAGAACTACAACAAAAACCAGGGGATGGACTTTTTCACTGGAGGATCGTTATTATGGATTGTAGTCAAACTCCCTAATGTGGATGTGTTTCTAACAAACATGCAGCTTTCACGTCACAAGACATAATAGATAGGGACTGCAGTGGAGTGAGGTTGATTCTTGTCATGTTTTTATCAGCCGTACCTTAAAGTCTTGTAAAAAGTACTTTCAAAATATATATATAAAAAATGCTAAATTTACAGCATTAAAAACTGTGGGAAGGCATCGTCAAAGTCTGTGAAAAGGGTCCATAATCATTTACTCTTACTGATTTGAGAGGATTCTGACTTGACAACTTACTTGAGTAGGCGCTTCATTCAATTATTCTGTTGTTTGTAAAACCGCTGCATCATAGTGTATAATTTTGCTTTTATTATGCAGTCCGCTTGTGATTCAGCTGCACTTGCCCTCTATGCTGTCCATTACTGCGGTAATGGTGACATCTCAGGGAAGATCTTCCCCGCTGTGCTCACCTGGAGAATAAAACCTTCCAGTGGATATAATGAATACCATTGTATATAATTCATTAAATACAACTTACATAAAATGGAGGAAATATAAGGGAAATATACTTCTATATGAGAAATATAATATATCTTTTCTAGATATGAAAATGTGCTCAAACTGCGCCACAAATGCTTATGGCTGCCTTTCTCCCAGTATCAGCAGAGACTACAGCCTGTGTGAGGGGAGGGAGGGCATGCACCCTGCAGTCTAGGCACGTCATCTTTGCCACAGCACACTGACACAGCTTGCAGCAGTATGATAATGCAGCTGAGAAGCAGACAATTTATAGTGCATGCATCACAGCTTTCATACAGCAGACAGGGTGAGGATTCAGGTAGGGCTGTCACGATTATGAAATTTGGCTGACGATTAATTGTCTAAAAATAGTCACGGTTATTGCGATTAATTGTCTGTTTTTATGGCTTTCTTTATATAATTGATTAATTTAAGGGTTCCGTGAATAATTATGATGTTATCTTTTAATCTGTTTGAGTTATTATTTTGCAGTGTAAGACTGCATAGAGTATTCCAAATTCTAAGAATCAGCAAATACTGATCCAACACCAGCGCTATTTTTTTTTGGTCTCTTCATTTTCTTTGGTGTAGACTCCCCCTTGGTTAAGTATAAAGCCATAACGGTTAGAGAAATATCCACGATTAGACGGTTTTTAGATTGCGACAGGCCAATCAGGTAACAACGTCTCTGGCATTAGGGCGGAACGATAAATCAAATGGAATAGATCGCGAGTCGACCGAACTGCGATTGTCTGGCGCATCTTCAGTGAAGTAATCTTTCAGTGAAGCACGGTTCTGTGATCAGCAGTTAATCTCCATCCGAAGGCCAGAGGGCGCTCTCGCGTTGAAACTCCAAATACGCCTCGCAAAAGAAACCCAGAAAATGCCTATAGCTCCAGCTGAATAAACAGAAGATTCAACTACTTTCATTGATTCAACGTGACTAATAAAACACACAAGCCATCCGGTTTATCTGAGTTGTTATTATAATTTTCATTAAAATAAAGTTTATTTATAATGCAATGCCTTTATCACAGCTTAAATACTATGAAATATGTTGCGTGCCTTATTTTGTGTAAGAAGCCACATCATCTCACAGAAAGATTTATTTCAAACACTCGACTGATTTTATGAAGTGAGTTTGGAGTAAAAATGTTTTATTAAATGTGGTATTTTCACTTGCTTTCAGGTGGAGCAGCATTTACTTCACAGAGCCTTAGTTCACTGAGAAGCTATGCAAACAGATGTCATTATCGCTAACGATTTCTTCGATTTCATAATCGCTCAATAAAATCGTTTTTTTTTTTTTGTGTAACTTGTCAGTGAACTATGGTTATGTGTAGTAAATTTTGCTCCATCTGAAAGCATGTGATGATTTCCTGCTGATTACAGAATGGGCTTTTTTAACAAGATGCGCATGACAATCGCATTCAATTAATCGTGCAGCCCTACTCGCCTGCATGCAACGGGTTCTCAAAATCATTGTTGATGCACCAATTGCAAGCACAGGTTGTGTGGTTGCACCTGGTGCTGCCATGAAAAGTCTTGCCTCAAATGCTTTTGTTACAGGTCTGCCATGTGCAAAAAAGTCAATGCAAAAGCAATAACAAATACAGTGAAGCACAGAAGCTGACTTTGTTTACAACCAAGCTGCAATTGCACAACCATCGACAGTATGTTTGGTGTCTATCACTGTCACGACTTCCAGCCTGAGAAGGTTCATGCAACACGTTAGATGCCGATAACAAACAAAGCTACAGCTCACAACTGACAAATCTGACCTTTTTTATCCCGCCTGCCCAGCCCTCCCACTCAGTCCAATGCAGGAAGATGAATTCCTCAGGTTTCTAACTGATGGATGTTGGTTCTGTGAATCAAAGAATGGGCCACCAGGAAAAGTTGGCTGCACAAAGTTTACCACTCCTCAATCCTAACAAGATTACCATTCCTCAATGGCTTTGACTCTCAAAAACTGGGACTAAAGCCTAATCGTAAAGGAAGTCAGGCAATGCAGAAACAATCAGCATGCGGTCACTGTCAGCTCAATGGAGGCTGCCTCACCGAATGTGTTCTGAGCTGTTTTATATCTACCTTATAAATTTCCCTCGCGGGTAAATGAGTGACTCATAGATGAGTAAAACGTGGGCTTAAAAAAAAGACAAGATGTTTTCCCCCATTTTCCTGTCATGATAGTTGAGAATGAATCTTCAGCAAAATATGACGCAAGGTAAATGCAAATGAGGGAAGTGGGTTGTATCAAGCAGAGTTTCCTCTAGAGGTTAGAATGTAGGACAAGTCATGTAAATGATGAACGCAGCGACCCCCCTTCTCTACCAGGTAGGGCTGTGCGATATTGAAGAAAAATGCTATATGCAATACATAATGCTTAAGTGCCACATGCTCAAGAACAGTTTTACTCACTGTTGCCGAGTCAGTTCTGTGAACTTCTATAACTATCTTGTGTCAAAAAATTATATGGTTATTTGTATGTATGTATGTATCAAGAGCTCCTGTAAAACCACAGCAAATTCCTTGTGTTTGCGCACACTTAATAAAGCTCATTCTGATTCTAATAAAACTAGCATACATGTTTCACTTTTTGTGAGATGAAAGCACCCCTACAACAACTTCTGAAAGTGAACGGTAGTGTTTTACTCGAGCATTACATAAAAATGTCATTTTAACATTAGTGTAATCATTTTAACATGAGTTTAGGAACTGAGTAATAAAAAGGAAAAATAAAACACTGCTTTGTATTTACTCTTTGAATTCAATATGCCCTGATTCTTATTTAAGCTACAAGGTATTATAAGGCATGATTTTCGCTTTGGCTTTTGGTCTGGCCCAAAGATTGCAAGCCGGAGCGTATGCATATTGCGTTTTGATATATTGCACAGCCCTACTACCAGGACACAGAGTTTAAACATGGTGCATTCAAACTCTCTTAAAACCAGCTACAGTACACTCCAGCCCTCCATCGGGACCTGACACGTGGATGTGCAATAGCATCCTATATCATCAAGAAGAGTGGCTCTTCAAAGATTTGCCCTTGCAGGATTTAGACCTGTATTTAAGACTTGGTGACTGTATACGTGAAGCGATTTTTAAAAAATTTGCCACCAAGCAGAAACCTGCAGTCTACTCTGCAAACTTCCACCGATGGCCAATTCAAGTAGCTTGCAGAATAAATTATAGTTTTCTTTTTGATTCAAGATTTTTTAAATCGCAATGCTGCATGTTACAAAACTATGTAGATGGTCAATGTTTAACAAATATATATTTTTTTTTATAAAACAATTTTATATACCATTTTATAAAATATTAAACAAAAACGTAATTACCGAATAAATAATGTAGATCCAATTTATAAATAATCATGTAAAACTATACTAATTTTTTAAATACTTATTTTTTATAAATAAAATGATACCCGGGACAAAAAAAAACTATATTATAGAGATATAAATAAAATAAAAACCATAAATGTGTGGTGGTGTGGTGGGTGTGTTTGTTGGTTGTTGTGTTGTGTGGTGGCATGGTACATAAACAATAACCAGGCAGCTGCTGCGTGGTTCCAGAACCTCACCTGTCAAAATAATGGTCGCACTTTAGGTTTTACATATTAACTTAAATTCACATAAAATACCTATTTCATAACTCATGTATTTTAATATACCAACCGACTGCTACTCAATCTTCTGTTTTCCACAGCTGAGGAGGAAATATAGAAGGTGCATACTGGTCATTTCACACATAATACTAAACACCTCATGGTAACCACAACTGGAATAGTGCATAAGCATTATTTAACAACAGTAGATGTACGATAAACCATAATGACACAACTGAGAGGAAAAAACTAAGAAAACCGTTAGTTAAAAACAAAACACAATATCCTGCATGGAATCTGGATTGTGTCAATTTACGTTTTTTCACTGTAAATTATATAATAACCTTTTTTTTTTCACTTCCAAAAACCGTATTTTTTTAACAGTATTTTACTGTAAAATGACATTAAATGTAATTAAAGTTATTCACCGTATATAGTATGGAAACATACTGTTAACCATTTAACAGGTTTTTACTGTAGCATTTTACAGTCAATCATGACAATAATTTTTTTACAGTGAACAAAATGTAATTACTTGAACAATTATTATGTAGATTTTCCATAATATAACTTTTTGCTAGATAGATAGATTAGAGATACATGAATATGATCATAATAATAATATATTAAGAGTAATATTATTCATTTAATATTTAAAAAGTATTAAATAATTAGGACAATAACTACATTATTATGCGAGAAATTACTCATACCAGCCACCCCTTTTGGGTATGAGGGGAGTCCTGTTGATTTGCCACATTAGGCAGAATCCTGTTTTGGCAGGCACTGCGTGTATTGCCTGCTGCTTCTGCTGAAAGCTGCCAAAAGGACTTGTTGAAGTCATGAAGGCCCTTTATGAGCGAGAAAAAGAAAGCGCTCCAAGCAGTTTGAACTTGCTGTGCAGGGAACAAGGAATAAAACAGAAAATTAGGCAGAACTGACACATCAGTTAAGGACTTCTTTCAAAAGCACTAGCGGTTTGAAACAACTCGCATGTCGACATGATCCATCCTAAAGCAACGCTGCATGATGTACAGTATCTAGTCATCTACAATAGATGCCATCTATATTAGATCATCCAGAGCAGTTTGCTTAAACATGCCCTCCCTTCAACATATGCATCCCAGCACTCCACAGGGACGGGGAGAGGCTTCCTTCGCAATCCCATTGGCAGGAAGCACAAGGATAGGGGTGGGGGGTCACCTCCAGTGAGGCTGATGAGATGCAGTGGACTGGAAAAGACTGGCTGAGGAGGATGTAAACTCAATTGTCCACAAGACATTACTGAGTAGCATTACTGTAGATGAAGAAGACATCTCTCATTTACTCATTTTGGGTCAGACTGATGGTACTTCAGCCAAAATACATGTTTTTTTCACCCCAATTGTTTCCTCAGTAACCGTGAAAGAAGAATTTGCTTAAAAAGCAACAAAAGCCGGCATGAAGCTGGAACTAAAAATATTCTTTACTGGGGAGATTATGGCAAAACCCAATACATAACCATGTCATCTTAAAACGCCTTAGGATTAAATAAAACCACTGATTCTAAGCAATGCAATTGTATATTTATACAAAATCGCCTATTGCAAGTCTGAAATTATTTAAAGAAACATTACCCCATGGCGCTTATCTACTGCACTCACTAGACAATGAAGCAGACATAAACCCTGGAAAAGGAAGGGGATATACATGTTGCACACGGATCAAGTTTATGTTTATGTGGTGTGGTGAAATCACAAAATTACAAACTGCAGATCAAAATGAAAATCAGAAAAAAAGACAGAAGGTGCCAGACTTAATGAACCACACATCCCATGCAATTAGTCTGTCCACACCAGATGTGACACTGCTATGTGACGTGTCAAAATCTATCAAAAATCTCAGCCAATTTCCAAAGAACCCAATCTTGATTCAACACTTTTAAACGGCTCTATTTCCAAGTGTCCTCATCCAGTCTGCCCTCATGACATGCCCTCAGCTCTCTTCAGGTTTGGCTAGTACAGTTTCAGGAATTATGCTAGGAAACAATAAACTTGAAATCATGCTGACTTGAGCATTATGATACGTATGATTTTTTTTGTACCTTCAATATTCTTAAGGATAGGGGATAGGCAACTCATTTCTGACATACAGTATATAACTAAAGAACAAGTTCTTGATTGTTATCAATGAATTCCTATTTATGAAAAGAAGAATCAAGATTAAAAACAAACACATTTTTAAAACTGATTTTTACTTTCAGGACATTAGTGTTGCACTCAACAAACACTTTATTTAACCATCTCAATCAAACATTTAAGAAAGCATTAACACAGCCACAAGTAGAACCCATTTCCAAAGAACCCAATCTTAATTCAACAATTTTAAACGGCTCTATTTCCAAGTGTCCTCATCCAGTTCCCAGGCGAGACATCTCATTCTGTCCTACAGCGGACAAAGCCACAACTGTTTGACAGTAAATGGCTTTAGGCAGTCAGTATCAAAGGTGGCTGAACAGAGCTGAACACAGCACTCAAACAGAGACATCAAAATGGACGAGCAGCTTCCATTTACTGAGTCGCTGAAAGAGTCTGATGTGCCCAATGACCCGTGCAGTGGTCGCTAACAGCTCCATCTGAGGCTGGTTGCAGAATGAAGAAAAATCCTAAATTAGTTCAAGGTGAACCATGTAATTTCTGTAGTAGCGGCACCAAACAAAATGACATCCTTCACCCTTAAGGACAGTTATTAACATCTTACATCATGGATTAACATCACGCCGTATTGAAATCAAAACAGCCTCTGGAACGTTTCAGCTGTGATTCCATTTCTCGGCTACATTGGAAAAACAATTGCGCAGCCTTGGAGTGCAGTGGGTTTTATCCGGCCCACATCAGGGGTTGGGCTGAAAACATGCTAAAAAGGTTTTCCTTGTATTTGCATGCCATGACAGATCAGATGTCAATAAACTACTTTAAACAGTGCATATGCAAATCTATGCAGGAATAAAAAGGCATTTTTCTTGTTCTTTTTTACCTTAAAAATGAAACTAAGAATATTTTGTATTTTTAAAAACATTTTAAAAACTTAAGAATTAGAATTCCTAAGAATGTTCTCTATAACAAAAAAGAACTTTGTAAATAACCACTTAAAGTTAGGATAACTTTTTAATATAACAACTAAAATAAAAAAAAATAAAAAATGCAACCAAATGCTAAATTCTCATCAAGCCATTCGCGATGAAACTAATAACTGTAAATAATGTCTTAAAGTTAGGACTACTTTTTAAATCAATGATTAAAAAAATACCTGCTACATTTAAAAAAAAATTACACTGCAAGTGCTGAACTCTCATCAAGTTGTTTGCGAAAATAATGAAAATAATCATCGTAAATCACCCAAAGTTTTTTTGAAAAGTTGTTTAGCAAGTTTTGACATGAAAAGCCATAAAATCAGATCACCACCAAAACCTGTCAATTTTAATATACTGGGAATTGTTTTTTTAAAAATGCAATGTACAAACCTCTTAGTATTTATTTAAAACATTTAACTTCTTCCTCAAGAAGATTTTCATGAATCTGACCCTTGAACATGAGCATGAAATATCTCAGATTAGTGTTTGATAATACCAGCTTGTCAAATGAAAAAAGGTTCTCAAATGCTGTAAACATCTACAAAAAGCACAAGGTGTGATTCAGTACTTTGCTTCCTACTAGGGTCAAGCTTATTGAATAGTGGGACATATTTCAGAGTCTCAGCGCTGGACTTTCAGCTATTGAACAGATCACCTCAATCTGAAGCTAAAAACAGGCACAGGCTCCTCACGGCCCAACTGGATGCCAAAGAACAGTGCGGAGCGATGAAGAGGGCAGCTGGGGCACAGACGAAACACACAAACGTGGGCCAGAGCATGTAGCTCGCCACAGGCGGTCTGGCATGATTTCCCTGTGGCCCGGAACATTTCACTGAACCCAAACAGCAAAGCAAGAGGTCCTTTACTGAGGGCAAGACACATCGCATCATTCCAGCACCCATCTGCTTGGTAAGGATGTGTAGCAAACATGTGGCTATGCTCTGATGTACAGCGCTCATAAGCATCCATCAGCAGGCCGTCTAATTAAGTCTTTTGGAGCTAATCAGGGGCAGGAATTAGAGATTACATACTAGTCTAACACTGGCCTCAGAACAATGGTCAGTAACCTGTGCTAATTCCCAAAACTAATCAGGGGCCAGGAGCGCTAGAGATCAGGGTTTAGTAGGGGGCCTGCGTCTGTCTGTCATCAACAACAGACAAAGCTTGAACAAGCAGAAGAAACATATTCAGAGCCACAGAATTAAACAAGGTATAGATGGTAATGGCAGGGCTCAACAATAAGGATAAATAAAAAGCATGGCGATAAATCTCCATGTACCCCAGATACAGTTATTATAGCAAATTAAACATGTAAAATAAATGTAAATAGAAATGAGAATGGAGAAAATTATTAAATGGAAAACATATCTAAAAATATTTTAATATTTAAAAAATAATAATCTTTAACAATTCTAAAAGCAAATTTTTTTGGTGTGGGATAAGTGAAAGTGTAAATGAAGAAATAAATAAATAAGAAATAAAATTAATTATATATAACAGATTTTTTTTAAATTACAAAATAAATAAATTAAAAACATCCTGAAAGAAACATTCTGCACAGGCATCAGTCACAATTCTAGTTAAAGAGAATATGTCCAAAGGGCTATTCAGTACTTTTTACATTAAGAGATAACATTAATTCTGATACGCTTACAAGAAAATTCATATGTGAAAAGTGTGACAATCTACAGGCCTCATCTCGGCTAAACCAGTGACGGTTGTAATCGTTTTCCTAAGCACCTGCTCTCATGAACCAATCCTATATCTGAGGATCAGCATAAGAATGTGTTTAAAGACTTCAAAAGGTTTAGGCTAGTGGACTACTTTCACTTCCAATTCTCTCCGATGACATACAAATCCGCTTCTTTCAGGAAACAATCATTTCGATAAGAGATGCAATCGATTAAAGCTATCGATGGTCGATTAAGCAGTTTAATTTTGGGCTGCGTGCAGCTCATGCGCAAAACACGTCGATCGGCTGTGTTATGTTGAACTTTATTAAGGCATCACATTCACTCATATTACAATTAAGCTTTAATGTGATTTAACCACACTTTAAAAGTACATTAAAATAGAAACAACACAAAGTTCTTCGACATGGAATGCAATAGAAATGTAGTAACAGTAATTTCCCCAGATACTTTTTTCATATTTGAAACAATTAGGTGAAGGTCGCAGGGCTGCTGGACACTGCGGGGGAAGGATTCATTCAAAATTGAGTTTTTTGTGTTTCAGCTGTTCGATCGCACCGGCGCCTCGCGCGCACACACCCCACATATTCTAGCAATTCAAACTTCCGTCGCAGTCTGTTCATTATCAAAATAAAATAGTCAACCAAACATATAAAAGGGTTACACTGCTCAGTTTAAATAGACCGTAGTATACTTGTGCCGAATGAGACTTGAGGAATAAGCTCCAAATACATCTAGCCAAACCCGCGCTCGCTCTGTCTCGTATACACGCATGCATGCACTGTCACAATCTAATGCACTGTAAATGCCGGATTTTTAAAAACAAATTGGCCTACCGGAACGCAAAAAATTTAAATCTGACATTTTCCGGAACAGGATCCAGCAGGATCAAATTAAGTACTGGTCATAATACTCACATAATAATGTTTGATGTGAGCAACAGTGTTTTGCTGCAGCAGCGCTGAAGGAAGCGGTTCACTGACTGCAGCACAGCCACAAGCGCCACAGTTACGTTTGGGATAATTTTATTTTAAATGCCATAGTGTCAGTTGAAAACATTGCAATTGTGTTTTAAAATACATTAACGAGCACCACGAAACCATTTAAAGAGGCGTGTTCAGCAGTCTCCGTGTCGGGATAGGAAACAGTCAACAATGTAAAATGATCTCAAACGAGCTCTCTTCATTTTATCAAATGATCATAATCACATCTATTCATTTTACAATCCTGCTACTAGCATTTTATTCAGACTAAAACCCCTTTAATTAGGGTGAGAAAGCGGGGGTTTTTTTAGTGGCTTTTGCACATCCTGTTATGCGTTATGCCGGTGACTGTGGGCTGCTGCAATAGACGCATTTTGCTGCATTAAAGTTAACGATTAATTGATTAATTGATCGTTAATTTAAACGACGATCGATCATGGAAATGATCGAAAATTGACATCCCTAGTATAAACATCTGATTACTTAAGTCATTTAAGATAAAGCAATGAAATAACTTAAAGCTACAGTAGTATGAGACAATAATTAAAAAAATAAATGTTTCTAAAAGAAATGCTGGACCTGTCACCATTCACAACACCAATAAGAAGTAAAAGCTTTTAATATATCTTTAAATTAAACTGACAATAATTTACAGACCAAGCTAAAAGTACAATATTAGCTCAAGGGATATTTCACCCATTCTCATGTCCCATTATCCCAAATACAAATTTGAATGACATGAGTTGAGCAAATGCCATAATTACCTTTTTTACTTCTTCAGTACAGGCAAAGATGTAACTAACCACAGCTTGTCGTCAGTTCAAGGTTGCATCAGGTCACAGTCTCTCCTACTGCCTCCGTGCAAAGCAGCCAGCATGAGAGAATGTTAGTTGTACGCTTTGTCACTGTGTATTAGGCCTTCCGCCAAGCATGTAAAGCCTGTAATGTGTCTAATGCAACATGACCGTTCTGCCGTTCCCTATGGCTGTGAATCTGTGTGAACGTGACAACTCCTCACTGACCACCCGCTGCCTTTCCATTTGTTAGAATACCTGAGGGAAAATAAATCACTTGTTAACAAATCTCAGAAGTCCCTAAAAGTCCCCTACCAACATTTCTCAAAAGGAAGTTGTGTGGGGGATGAAGAAAAGATAAAATGGTGATGAAACAGTTCAAAGAGAGAAAGAGCAAAGGTAAGGAGAAGATCTAGTGGTCGACCGATATATCGCCAAGGCCGATATATTAGGGCTGAACGATATGGCAAAAATTTATATCACGATATATTTCTTAATTTCAGTCGATACGATATAATTCCGATATCGATATGAACACTATTAAAAAAAGCCTCGTTTAAAAACTATCCAAGAACACCACAACAGATGTCTGTGCATACAAACTTATGAAAAATGAATTTGCCAACTATGAAACCTACTCCTATAAAACTACATCATATTTTAGGAAAAAAAAGAAAAACCCCACACAATAATTCATGTTCCCCTTTTATGTGTATTTAGCCTTCTTAAACAGAAATGTGAAAATTCTTTCAATCCTGAGCATTTTTTTTTGATCCAAATACACAAAACAGTCACCTTTTTGACATATATTTACTATACCTACCCCTAAATTAACTGTTTTCTATTTGAAAATATTTTTAAATGTAATTTATTCCTGTGATCAAAGCTGAATTTTCATCAGTCTTCAGTGTCACATGTCCTTCAGAAATCATTCTAATACCCTGATTTGTTGCTCAAGAATATTTATTATTATGTTGAAAACCGCTGAGTAGAATTTTTTCAGGTTTCTCTGATGAATAGAAAGTTCAAAACAACAGCATTTATCTGAAATAGAAATCTTTTGTAACATTATAAAAGTATTTACTGTCACTATTGATCAATTTAATACATCCTTGCTGAAAAAAGTATTAATTTCTATAATTTCATGCTGACTCCAAGCTTTTGAATGGAATAGTATATAATGTTGCAAAAGGTTTTTATTTCAGATAAATGCTGATCTTTAGTTCTTTGCTATTCATCAAATAATCCTGAAAAAAATAATCCTGTAGGTAAATATTGCTAATCAAATCGTAAATCGGCATATTAGAATATTTCTGGATCATGTGAGCCTTTGGATCAAATACATGCAGGCTTGGTGAGCAGAAGAGAAAAAAACAAAAAAAACATTACAATCTTACTGTTTCAAAAACGTTTGACTGGTTGTGTAGGCTGATAGCCATTCTAAGAGTATGACAGTGCAAACTGGATTGTCTGCCAGCATTATTCGCCTTAAGAGCTTTGAAACTAGCGGTTTCTCCAGTAACGTCTGTAATCAAAGCAGCTCCGCTCATGAATGCTACTTTCAGATCAAATGAAAATGCCATCGAATCTTTTCTGAAGACAGTCCTTTCCCTTTAGAGATACATTAATATAAAACACCCACGACAAGTTTTGATTTTAAAACATGCAGTGCTCATGCTTATTCAACAAAGTCAACGCCACAAAGACAATCAATGTATGGGAGAACACTGGTCATTAGGCTATAATCGAAATATCGTAATTGTTGAAAAAAAATATCGCATACATATTGATATTGATTTAATGGTCCAGCCCTACGATATATTCGTACCGATATTTGGCTTTTTTTCCAAATAATTCTGCATCGTCCGATAATTTTTCTTCTTTTGGCCGATGTGTTCAAGCGGGACGTTTATTGGCCGGTGCGGCAGATTTATTTGGACAGCGCCTGAGACTCCCAACGCTCACATTTCTCCCTCTTGTCGTCATTTATTATTCTGTCTAATATAGATAGAAGTCTATCTAATAATCAGATAGAACTGTTAAACAAAATAATTTAATTGTATACAAAAAAGTATTATAACGATTTCTTTTATATTATTTGTAATAGAAAGGCAAACATTATAATAATTTCTCATTTGCCGTCAGCATTCAGTAAATAAGCATTTATATCATTTAAACATATCTTTGAATGACTAATGAACATTTAATTTCACAAACCTTGCAAACTTAGTTGAATCCAGCTTTGAGATCTTGTGAAGTGTGCATTTTTATCTTGCATGATCGCGTGTTCTCTGCGTGAAGGTTGGTCCGTGCAAATTGAATGCTGACAGGAGGAGAGTTCAGCTTCACTGGAGACGTGCGATCGACAAACTTTAAACTAAGTTAGTGATTTCAAATTATGCTGCGCTTTATGCATTTGCCCACTGCCATATTAATGTATTTTTCACTGTGTGCTGTATGTAAAATTTGTTACCTTGGCTTTATTTGAAAAAAATATTATTCCCAATGCACACAAACTTCCCAGAATACCGAGTGCCCTTTTGGTTACAGTGTTTACTTCCTTTTTAAATTATATTTTTATTAAATATTTATTTATTTGTTATATACTTTGTCATCTAAAGTATAAGTATGTTTATTTAACACATTTACTTTTTAATACATTTTCAAATGATTTCAAATTTCTTAAAAATGAATTAAAATAAATAAAATTATATCGCTTTAAATATCGGCCGTCCTGCTTTTCCAGATGGGCTCGCGGTCAAAAAAGACCATATGGTCGAGCCACTACAAAGATCCAACCCTTCCATTGCTGAGTAAATCACTCGCATATCGTAAATCTTACTCTGCGCGACAAATAATATCTCAACATTAGCCATTCTAGTGTGAAGGCGCACGACTTGCCGTCGCTTTGCTGAGAGTGCTGTGTTTCTCGCACATGCAAAGAGAGAGAGTGAGAGTCTTGCATACCACGCTGAATCAACACGCTACATGCAAGTTAAACCATATTCTTTGTTGTATTTTCCTGCCAAAATAACAGAGTTCCTTTGGAATTATTCAGCTTTTAAGAACAAGCACAAGATATGCCGGTTTCTCTGCAGTCGGCAGAGCTAATGCGCAAACAGCTCTCGTTGATTGATCACGTGATTAATATTCATGAACCCAGCAGGTATTAGTAGTAGTAGTAGTATCTTTTAATAATTAATATTACCTATGACCAACAATATCTTAAACACCACCACCAGTACAAATTCAGTTAAAATGACCCAAATAGCCTTCCTTCATGGTTACAAAGTTTTTAGTTCTAATCACAGTTCTAATCATTAAATAGTGCTTAATATCAAAGATCCCAATATATGCGTATTGGCTGAATTAATAGTTGCACATTCATTATGTTTAAGAAGCTGTTCCATTGTTACAAAGATAAGCTGATTTGGTGGATCAAGTGTGTGTGTTACCTCTTAACATGTTTGGGACAAATTTGGACCCCAAAAGTGCGCAAAGCCTGACAAAATCGCAAACCTCAATTTGTGGATTGTCCTCATTTGTAAAACGTTATAAAACATAACAGTTTTTTTTAAACTTTTGAAATTGTAAAAATGCAGAAACGTATTCCTGGTGAGTGGTAGGTTAGTGTTGTTTTAGGTTAAAAATTTAAACCATCTATATCAAACAATAGAAGTCTATGTAATGTCCCCATTTAGATAGCTAAGTGTGTTGTGTGTGTGGATGTGTGTTTGTGTAAAAGAGTATTTAAGTCTGGTGAGTAAACAAAAAAATGTATTAGCCAATGGTGATTATATTGCCAAGGTGTGCGTAGAAGGTTGAGATCACAGGTGATCTTGAAGCTGCATGACAGCAAGGGACAGAAAAAAAAGATCAAAACTTAGAGCTGAGCGAGATAAAGATTACAAATAATTTTATTTGTCTATAAACACCATTATAACGCAACACTTAACAAGATATAGGCCATATACCGCCAACAAAATAATTGTGAATGTTCAATATATCGCCCAGCCCTTAATGGCTCTTTTTGAAACAGGGGCATATAGGGAACATACATAACAGCTGAAATCATTCAAATGCTGAATTGCTGAAAAATGCTGAAAGCATACATTTCTGATCTAACTACCTTGAGTTAATGTTTCAAGCTGATTTCCACCGGATGACTCACTGTTGCTCATTTCAGACTCATTCGCCTGCTCCATTCGCACACACCTACAAAAACACATTGTATCAAGTAAAAAGGGCCTCAGGGTTGTAGGAGACAAAGAGCATACAGACCTGCCACAGGCATCTCAAATTAACCCACCCCAACAGACTCTCTAGGGTTCACTTATTAGGGCCTCAGCAACAAGTAAAACCCATTGTAAGGCAGTCAGCTCCCAGCTTAAAACATTTTCAACCCACTCATTTTCAAAGCATAGATCACGATTAAAGACTAGATCCTCCGATGCGGAAAAAAGAAAATGAAGCAATCAAAAAGCTATTTTCAGGGGCCCACATGGCAAATTAACTATTAATTAAATATAACAAACTATTCACCAAAAATGTTCTAAATTACCACAGAAAATATCATTTTTATTTTTACCTGTCATTGAAAAAAATACACAAAACATTAGTAGCAGCAAGCATCATTCAAATTAGCTTTTTATTTAAAAAACAAACATAGAATGGCACACACTAGGTGTGTGACGATATTCAAACCGAACTGAAAAACCTCGATACACCATACATATTGCAGTACTCTTGGTATGTATCGCAGTCTGCCCCCGCCCTCCCACAGCCCTAGCCCACTTGAGGTTGACCCCACTCGCACCATGGCTCATCTCAAATCTGAAGATGCATGTAGAATATGGTTTGTTGAAAATAACAATGTGTAAAACAGACCTATTGGCTTCCCACATTACAACAGCAATGATCAAAAAAAACGTGGACAAAACACGGTATGCCCAATGCACAGTAGTATACCAGTCATTTACGCCTTCCTCACCCGGGTGTTGAAAGTGCATGAGCGCAGGTAAGACATACACTATCTGTGTTTAAACTATACTCATTTGCGCGTGTTTTTAAGCCTTGTCAATTGAAACATTCAAGTAAAGAATAAGCGCTTGAGAGCTTACGCACTGTTTGAAGATGTGTGTGCGCACTCATCCGTAGCGTGTGCACATATGGAGAGCCTCGTCAGACAGCGCGTGCAAATATTGATTTCTCTTTCAAGACTTGAACTGACAAACTAAGACAAAAAAATATGTAAATATGCCCATCTTTGAAAGTATCCTTGCAACCATCTTTGGTCTTGTCTTAAAGTGAACGTAAATAGTGGAGAAAGACAACGCTTGTGTATCAGTATCAGTGTACTGGATCTGTGAATTATTATAATTTATACAGTGAAATATGCAATGTTATTTTACATTTGTTTACTTTTAAATTTCTGTGCCTGAAAATTACTGTTAAACACCTGAAAAACACGGTTTATTTTATTTGTATCTTTGCTCTATTGTATTTATTTGTGCTGTTGCTTGTAGTTTGATTATTCATTATTTTCTTTATTTTAATTCGACCATAGTCCTTTTTTCCCTAAATATAACACATACATCGAACAGTGACCCTAAAACCATGAACCGAACCGTGAGCAATCTGAACTTTTGCATCCCTAACACCCACAAGCCACTAAGACACACACACACACACACACACACATATATTATAACTTCTTGTGGAGTTATATGCATGGAAATACTGTGCAGTTACATCAAATTTTTCAACTCCGGTTAAGGCCAGTTATATAAGTGAAATCGATTATTTCCACATGCATGAGAACAACAGGAGGAGACAGTTATGTGACAATGTTTCCTACAGAAGTCTGTTTTTAGAAAGCGGTGCATGAAACACAACATTACCATCTGCCAAGTGCATCAGAAATTCAGCCACTATAACCTCAGCTCTAACAGACAATTTAGAAGACTTCACAGCTAAAATAATCATTTTTGTACTGAAGTATTTATGCAATTTAGAATGCATGCCAATTACCTTGATATGTAGTTTTGCCTGATCAATAAAAATCAGGCGCACCTCAATACACTATTGTTCAAAAGTTTGGAGTCAGTAAGATTTCAAAAAAAAAAAATTTTTTTATTAAAAAAAGTGAAGACAAGGATGCAAGTTTTCGGTAGGCGGGTATAATGGAGTACTTTCACCAAAGGTTTCTTTTTCAAATAAATGCTGTTCTTTCAAACTTTCTGTTCATCAAAAATACTAAACTTAAAATAAAACAAATAAAATCACGGTTTCCAAAAAAAAAAAAAAAAAAACCTTTGTTTGGAATGTTTTCTGTAGTTTACCAAAAATTCACTGCTTCTTTGCAACCCTAATCATGTGACACTGAAGACTGATGCAAAGCTGAATTTTCAGCATCATTACTCCAAAGAAATAAATTACATTAAAATATATTCAAATAGATAACAGTTATTTACTGTATTTTCTGATCAAATATATGCAGCCTTGCTAATTATAAGAGACTTCTTTCAAAAACTTCTGAATGGTAGTGCACTGCTAAAAATATTGCCATACAACAAAAAAGGACCTGCTTCCATCAAAACATCTGCAAAGGTCAGAACTCGTGTATAATAATCTGCTTACAAAGAAACAGGAAACGGCACGAAACCGACGAGAGAGTGCAAGTGCCGGCGATTGTTGACGGTCCGCATCAAGGACATTAAGAAAAGCCTTGTCCCCTCAGGGCTAAGAGTGCATTAGTTGGCAGTGAAATCCCACTTTCCCCTGAAGCAAACACAAGAGCACTAAACAAATTCATTGCTATCCTCTATAGCGTCTACATTACAACACACAGAGCATGTTGAAGAGGATGCGTGGCTACATGCTGCTCGGCTGGTTGATGCTCAAGTGCATTAGGAATGTAACATAAGCACCTGAGAGGGAGAAGAAATGACGGAGGAGAGTGCATGAGCAAACGTTCATCAGCAGATGCTGTTGCCGCATCCCACAAGTCTGATAGGTCAAAGGGGTGAGACATGCGAAGTTAAGGAGATTACACAAATGGCGAGCATATACTGCAGCAGGCAAAATCCAAATCTCACAGCGTTATGTGGCCCAGCAGAGAGAGCCGACATATGTTCCATGCTCGACACGAGCTTGCCGGGAAGCTGAAAACTGTTCCAATTAGACCTGCCTGCATCAGAATCCTTGATTATGTACTTTGTGAAAAGCTCACTAGCACAAAAACATCACGTAAGCAGCACTAATAAGCCTGTTGAAACTGAACAGACTACACATGAGAGGAGAACAGCAATGGGACATACTATGCCCCTTTTTACAATATGTAATATAAGTCTCTGGTGTCCCCAGAATGTGTCTGTGAAGTTTCAGCTCAATATACCCCACAAATAATTTATTATATCATTTTGAAAATGCCTATTTTGAGTGGAAGCAGAAACACGCTGTTTTTCGGGCCTGTCTCTTTAAATGAAAATGAGCTGCTGTTCCCCGCCCCCTTTTCCAGAATAGAGCTGCGCCATTACAGCTGGTACCTGCTAAAAACATCTGTTTTGGTTCTGATTATCATATTTATTGCGCTGAAATCATGCGTTTTAAACCATATGAGTTTAAACTTCTGATATACAGTTTTCTGAGCGCACACATCTGAAGCACACGGACAGAAAGCGGCTGTCACAGCATGTGAGTACTACACTAAGTTCTCATTCACACACAAGTTTACTTTAAAAACACACAAGTTACAAAAACAAAAAAATTGTCTGTGAAGGTAAACAGCTGGGAAAATAAATTGCATGTTTATTTTAGATTTGTGTGGCAGCAGCAATATACAGTAAATAAATCAATAAATCCACTGCTCTGTTGTCTCCTCTGAGGCTGGGACTGTAAATAGTGTTCTTTTCTCGTCTGTGCAGCCAAAGACAGAACAGTAGCATGTTTTGCTCAAACTTTCACCATGGCATTAGAACTAATACACCGTTGTCGCTTGGGGCGACATCAAAATTATTATGCTGTGGGGTGGAAACTTACAGATTATGGGCGGTAATATTATAATGATATCCTTTCCAACGTCACTAGCGAGCAACATCAGACAGCGCTTGTTTCTCAGACGCTTTGCAGAAAAAAGCAAAAAAGTTACTGGTTAATCTTTTCTGCACGTTTCTTGGTTGGGAGAGTGCACCTGATACTTTGATTTAGCACTCAAACCTTGAAAAGTCAGATTTTCATGATATGTCACTTTAAAAAACAATTTAACACATGTTTCCAGTTATTTAACTGAGTCCATTAAGCGATTCTTTAGTTTACTTTGTTCAGTACACAGTTAAAAAAAAAAAAAACATTTTTAATAATGTTCTCTTTTTGTGAAATACCATTTATTATGACAAAATGTGTATCTTTAACTGTATGTTATGTATGAACCAATTATAAAGAATTACAACGAAGTTCAGTTCTCACTTAATTTTGAGTTTAACGATGAAATGAATGAATGGTTCTGCAAATACCTCTCAGACTGATCAAAATCAATAACTCATGAGTTTGAAACTGATTTTGGAGTCTTTTAAGAAGGATTCATTAAAAAAAGGCACTGACGTGACAACAAGCGAACACATTGCAATAGGTAGATGTTTTGTTTTAGTATTTTTCAGCTCAGTCTTCACTTACAAATTAGCTTAAACTCTCTCATCCTCTGTAGATTCAGTAACCGCAAAAAAATAAATTTTCAGAGTATTTTAGTTAAGTATTTTAGGTACAATCTTCAGGAGCTGTTAAGGGGAGTGACAATTCATACATTTTTTTAATTATAAAAAATGGAAATGGTTTTCAGTTGCCAACCCTAAAGAACAGTCCTTATTATTAAACTTTACAATAAGGCTTCAATTGTTAACATTAGTTATTACTATATTAGTTAACATGAAATAACATTGAACAATACTTGTACAGCCTTTATTCATTTTTATTTTTAATCTCAACTAATCCAATACCAATACCTCTAAACATAACAAACTCTATCCATCCATTTCGGGAAGTTTGGGTCTCATGTTAGAGAGTCTGACTTGTAACCCAAAGGTTGCGGGGTTCGAGTCTCGAGTTGGGGGGATGAATAACCAGCGCGCTCTCTATCCACCTTCATACCTACGACTGAGGGGCCCTTGAGCATGCAACCGGGGGGGGGAACCCTCAACTGCTCCCCGGGCGCCGCAGCATCAATGGCTGCCCACTGCTCCGGGTGTGAGTTCACGGTTTGTGTGTGTTCACCGTTTGTGTGTGTTCACTGCTGTGTGTGCGCACTTTGGATGTGTTAAATGCAGAGCACTAATTCCAAGTATGGGTAACCTTGGCCACATGTCACTTCACTCACATATATTGGCTTTCGACAGAAAAAAAAATGTAATCGAATCAGGAGGAATATGCACGTCAAACACCATGCCCATTCCACACAGTTCTTAACAAATATGTCAGTGGATTTTGATGTGAGAACAACAGGGGATGGACTTTTTCACTGAAGGAAGTATTATGGACTCATATTTTTTTGCCAGGAATACTTGTGGATTGTTGTGATGTTTTTATCAGATGTTTGGAGTCTCATTCTGATGGCACCATGATTGCAGAGGATCCTTTAGTGATGCTACATTATGTAGGCTACATTTCTCCAAATCTGTTCCAAAAACCCAAACATCTACATCTTGGATGGCCTGTGTGATAAATTTTCAGGAACAAAAAAAAGGAGGGGCTTTATTGTTAAGTGCCTAGTATTATCTCCTGTGGTAAACACGGTTTGTTTGGTTGCATGCACCGAAGCACTTTTGGGCAATCAATGCAAATTGTGGCCCACATAAAACGAACAGTAAACATACGCGGTCATTCTGCTTAAATAACGCTCCACATCTGGCATGGGTCTGCGCCGCTGATGGAACACCCGCACAGAATTTTTATTTCCCTTCCCAGCAGCCTATTTCCCTCAGCCTCTACTTAATCACAGAGGTGTCTGAACTCTAAAAGTGTCAACAGGAGAGATGAGGCATGGTGAGAAAGATAGACAGAGACTACGAGAGAGAGGGAGACTGACGAAGTGTGAGAAAAAAGACTGTAGACACAATCGAAGGAAGAGGATGAGAGCAAGAATATTGAAAAAGAGCAGGTTGGCCGATGGCCAATATGATGCTGATATAATGCTGATATAGTAATGATGCAAGTAATAAGCTAAAGCGGTCAGCCAATGGCAATATTTTGTTCTAAAAGAGACTATACAATATCATCAAAGTTTCTGTCCTGCCTGTGCTGACATCTGCAGACGGTTGACCATCTATTAAATCTAATAAAAGCACTGAACAGTGGCACTTCAAATAAGAAATGACCGCTTGAGTCTGTTTCAGTACAGACAATGAGCCTTCTATTCTCACTGAAACACAGGCTCAGTATAAGCAGAATGATCTATTGTCGACTTGGTAAGTCATTTGTTGATAGAGGTCCAGATCTGTGCCACCTGATCTTCTTTAAACCATAAATTTACTAATTCACTAGTTCACTGAATTTAGTATCATCAGTATATAAAACCAGAGAGATCTGGAAGCCGGAAACGTCAGACTAAACAACAACAATAAAAGCTACATAAGCTTAAAAAGCATTACATTTTCACGGAAGCTCATAAGAGCAAAAGGAAAAAGAAAGGGGAAAAATATTGAGATTACTGAACAAAAAAATAGAGAGCAGTAAGTTCTTCATTTACAAAAAAAGTAAAATATAATGCCAAAAAAATAACAATTAACATTCCTTTGTGGTTTCTTATAAAATGGCATATTATATCAATATACCAAGTTCAGTGAATTTCCAAAACCAATGACTAACGTGCACAACTAGTCAATGTAGATATAAACATATTTTTATAGTAAATAAGCATCATCCACTGCTTATGATGAATAGATTAATTCAAAATGCATAATTTTGCATAATTTACCACAAAATATCATTTTTCCTCACAAAGAAATAAGCTCCTCAGCTATAGTTTGCTCATGTTAGTGCTAACAGAATAAACCTTACGAGTGCTTTATTGATTCCCATGTAATGCCACATCTTATGAAACCCCCTCCAACACTCAAACACAGTACCTCATTTAGCCAAAGGGCTTTGTTGTGGATAAACGGTTTCATTTGCACCCAAGAGCTGCCCAGGAATTCCCTAGCAATTTGCTCTTTGTTGTGTTAAGAGTAAATTGCAGAAAAACATGTGTCTAAAGTACACACTTGGCATTAGCGAGTATGCAGTTTCTCATGGGGAGTATCTGTTACCGCTGCTATTGTCTGACAACTGCAGCTTGTTGCTCCTATTAATTCCCCAACAAGAGTTTAGAGGCGTCTAACTCTTCTGCAGTGCTGACTACAAAAGGTGAAGGACTGTGAAAAACTCAATTCGACCAAAAATGATGCTCATGCATAGAAATAATTAAAACAGCAGGAATAGTTTGGCCAAAAATGAAAATTAGCTGAAAATGTATTTACCCTCAGGCCATCCAATACATAGACGAGTTTGGTACGTCTTTGATTTGGAGAAATGTAGGCATTCCATCACTTCTCACCCATGGAATTTCCTCTGCAGTGAAGGTTACCGTGTATTAAAGTCAAACAAATATAGCAATCAAAACTCACAATAATCCACAAGTATGTTCCCACAACGCCCCCATCCATCATTAAACGTCTTATGAAGTAAAACTGCAAGTTGTAGAAATAGCTCCATCAAGATTTTTTTACCTCAAACCACTCACCTCTTTTCAAAAATAAGTCCATAATACATACTAATGTTCCCTCTGATGGAAAAAGGCCTCCCCTGCTTCCTCTACATCAAATCACCAACATTCGTACGTTTATAACGGTTTCAGCGGTTATCTCTTGTAAACGGCTTGGTCTGGTTCGATTTCGCTCCTGAGTCAACAGATAATTTTCACTGAAAAGCAATAATAAAAATCAATAGTAAAGTACGTCTCGAAAATTGTTACAAACATGCAGCTTTTCACTTACCAAGACATTAATTGATGGACTGGAGTTGTGACGATTACTTGTGATGTTTTTTTTTTAGCTGTTTGGACTCTCATTCTGACAGGCCCCATTCACTGCAAAGCATCCATTGCTGAGACAGTGATGGAATGCTACATTTCTCCAAATCAGTTCCTATGAAGAAACAAACTCCTCTACATCTAGGATGGCCTGAGGGTGATACATTTTCAGCAACGTTCAAATTTTCAGTGAACTATTTTCCAGCACAAAAAATACACCATGTTAATTACACCGTCATCTCACCATTGTTGTAAAATTAAAGTCAGCTTGTGTATGGAGCAATTAGTTTGACAGAAACACTTCACTTGTGCTTGGTTGTCTTAATTGCATCAGTGTCACTGCTGTTTCCTATCTGCATCTCAAGTACTTTCTCACTTCCAGATAATAAAAAACTCCTACAGATAAGGCCAAGTTGCACTAAACGCAAGTGTCACTTTTAGCCACCTCTGATGTGTGTTATCAGACCTCAGATGGAGGCACTGAATGACTAATATGTCAAACTATAGAGTCCATTAAAATTTGTAATTGCACTGCCATCTAAACATTACATTATTCCATGCATTCACCAGAAAAAAATGTGGGAGAAGTTGACCTATTCTTGCAGTATACAGCCAGCAGTTTTCAAAGGAACATCTTTCATATCTTGTTGTATGATTATTGCTAATGCAAAGACGCTTGTGGTTCAATCAGGTCTGTGGTGCATCACAACCTTTTTTTTGTGTGTGTGTGTTTCCTGTTGAGGTTCCGCTACCTGCAAGTACACATATGGTAGTTTAGGGTGGAGTCCCACGGGAAAAACAGATTTGAAGAAGTCAAAGGTTTGTTCTGAAGCGTGGTGGAAGTTTGATGAGGAAGGAACAGTGGAATCAAAAAGTACTACCTTAGGCTGTGTACCTACAGTAAATCACTTTCCTGGCTCAGTGACAGTGACACTTTGCACCAGACTTCTCTCTGTGAACACCTACACACTTTTCTCTCGCAGCAACTTTGCAGCTATGTTTTTGTTCTTTTTTTAGTAAGAAATGCCTTTCGTGTGAAATGCACAATCACCTGTTGCACCCAAACACAAGGGTAACAAAAAAGATGTTTGGCAATGAGATGGCTAGAAAACATGAACTAGAAAGCTAGAAAAAAAGTTTAGAAGTTTTTATAGAGCTAACCATAATGCTGCTTTTAAAATGATAGCAAAAAAATAACAGTAGACCAACAGGACCAAGTAATAAAAGTAGAGCCTTATTTGTAAATTTAACAACGATTTTATACCTAATATTATACTGGTATTGTAAATGTCAGTCATTGAGCAAATAATTAAAAAAACGACAGTTTTTACACAGAATAGATCATACAATTTACAGCATTTATATTGCATCTATACATAAACTGTAGGTTTTAACCTTTCAAGGTTAAAGGTTGTTCTGAACCGAATTATTAAGTGACTTCCGTAGAACACAAAAGGAGAAATTTATCAGAATGTTCAAGCCGCTCTTTTCCATAAAATTTAAGTGAATGCCAATCAAGGGCTGTCAAACTCTAAAAATGACCAAAAAAAATGATGACACAGTAGGAGGAGTTCATACGACATGCATTATGTTCCAAGTCTTCTGAGTTTATGCAACAGATTTGTTCAAGGAAAAAGACAGAAATGTAACTTATTCACTGAAAATGTTCTCTGCCGTAGTTTCATTCATGTTTGTATATTCAAATATGGCATTTCTGGACATGTCAAGCAAGATTCTATATC
>JADLZN010002264.1:82500-108533 GCA_018155175.1 Sinocyclocheilus anophthalmus | reverse complement strand
CTAAAAGAAAAGTATCACAATTTTGTTAGTTTTTGCTTAAAACAAGCAAAAATATCCACCAATGGGGTAAGAAAAATAATCTTAAGGCTAAACAAGATTATTTTTCTTGCCGCATTGGCAGAAAATCATTTTTTGCAGTGTATCTATGTTTAACAATTGAATGTGTGAAATGTATATTATTGTAGTGGTTTTTGAGGTGGTATTGTTTGTTAAAACCACAGGCAAAGCTTCCTCTTGTAGGCCTAAGTGTTCAGTAAGATGTAGATTTTTTTTAAATGTTATTCAGCGGCAACAGAATGCTTCTTAAAAGACAGAATAAAAATATATGTTTTTCTGTTTTTACTTTATTGGAATCGAAACTAGGAATTGTTAAGAATCAGAACTGATCAATTTCAAGCGATACCCAACCCTAGTTACCGACCGCTACAGGGTTTTATTGGGAAATGTAATCCTGCGTCGCAAGAAATCTGGGCCTGTATTCACGAAACATCTCAAAGCAGCTCGTACTCGTCGATTTAGGAGACAATCTTAAAAATAATGGGCGTGTCAGTCCTAAGTGTAGGACTCCTAAATGTTTGCTCTAAGAGTGTTTCACAAAGCGTTTCAAACTAGCTGCTAAATCTGTGAAAGGTTAGGAGCCGTGAAGAGTCCTCAGCCACAAACTATCCTAAAATAGCTGTTTCCGGCAATCTGCCTCAGAACATTAACATTTTAGAAACATGTGACGATAATGAGCTTTTAAAAAGATATCACCTTTGGTTTTGGAGGTTATCCCAACTCCAGATTTCCCTTTGATTATATCATGGTCTCATTAAGCTTAAGCTTTTATGTTTGCATGTATTACTATCAGCCATGATTATTCTGCTCTGTTTATTAAAACATCCACATCCACTAATTATGAGGAGCACACACGTAAGAGGCTGACAATTAACTGAACACATACTTGTTTAATTAGTGACACTTAGCCTGCATTTTCAAATCTGAAGAGTTCATTTGCAGAAACAGATAACTCATGTTTTTTCATTGTGCATTCCAATTAATCTCAATCGAAGTTTAGTTGGGTTATTTTGATTAGGTAAAACTAAAGGTAAACTAAAAAAATATAGCTATCTAACACAATAAATACATGATAACATAATAAAAAACATGACTTTTGACTTATTTGAATGTGGCAATTAACATTTTTATTTTTAAAACTTTATTTGAATATGGCAACATAATACTGCGACCTACAATATTTCCATGAATAAATCTCTGACAGACCATCAGCCAATCACTGTGTGCATAGTTAATAAGCTTGATGACATCACCCATAGCAACGAGGTAAACCCCGCCCCCTTACTCTGAGCTAAAGACTTCTCTCTATTCCTTAGTACAGGTTAGTCTCCGCAGCTCTGTGAATAGGTGTGAAGAGAAAACTGTCAGCTAAAAGCTTTTTCTGCCATTGAGGAGAACTCTCAGTGGTAAGATGAAGCGTTTAGTGAACTCGGGCTCAGGTCTCACCTGGTTCCCGTCCTCCTGCGCGCGGCGGATGGCGTTCTGCTTGGAGTCGATCCAGTACAGCTGGCGGTCGAGCGGGTCGTAGTCGATGGCGCGCACGTTTCTGAGGCTGTGGATGGGCAGCATGATGTCGGGGCTCTGCAGCTCGTCGATGACCATGCGGTTGATGGCTGTCTTCTGACTGAACAGCAGGAAGGATGTGGGCGCTGACACACACAGAGACGATTAACCTTTCATCATCAAACCGTGAGCGTCCGCTTCCAGTTTACTCCTAAACCCCCTCACGTGTGTTTCTGACCCACAGTGCAGTGCCAGATTAAACTCTGCTGCTGAAATGGACACTGGTTCACTTCATCAGAACCCAAAAATAAACAAACAATGGTGATAATCTACGCTCACCGTGTGCTGTCGTCAGTGTTATTTTGGTATCAGTATTATACTATTACAGATTTTGTTAATATTTTGAATTAGATTTCATATTTTGTTTTTACTTTAAAATTGAAAATTTTACCAATTATATTCGGTTTTAATTAAGGCTGCAACAAACAATTATTTTGATAATCGATTAATCTAAGGATTATTAGACCGATTAATCATCGATTATTTCACTGATTAATCGGTAGACTTGATATCAGCTTTTGCAATTAGTTTAAATATTGAGTTATACATATTCTAATAAATAAATAAAGATAATCACTTCAGCTTTTGAAAATCATAATTATTATATGATTAATTTATAGAAATACATATATTTGTCTGAGAAACTCTCTTATTCTCCATTTAATTAGCTATATGAAACATTATTCTGCCTAACATCTCCTTTTGTAAGTCTTTTATATGGATAAGAAACAAAATAAAGGTAAGTGATAAGACGCTTTATTTTTGGATAAACGATTTTATTCACAACATAATCTCTAAAAATACTTTATAGGGTTGTTATAATAATCCTGAGCTAGATCAAGCTTCGATCTCTGCAAACCAAACCATCAGTTTAATGAAATAATATATTTTGCCACTAATAAACAGATGTATCGCTAGCTAGCTCCACGCGGGAGAGCTGTTGATAACAGAAAATAAATTTGTGTATCTAGCTGAAAGCGACACCGACTCTGGTTTTTCATGTTTAAGGCTGTCTGCTGCATAAAGTATTATATAAATAAACGCAGAGCTCGTGCAAACATCACAGCGCTGTAATCAGATGCTTTCTTAACTGCTGCTTTCTCACCGCTGTCAGCTTTTCTTGTTTATTTCGTTATTGAGAGGAAAGCGCACATCGTATATTTACACATTCATCCAAACGCTGTTCGGCTGCGTTTGCTCTACAGCGCCTCACTGGTCAGACCACAGTACTGCAGCTCTTACACTAGCTCACATGAAGTCAGACGGCTACTCCACAGCAAGAATATTTGTCTATGTCGTTTTCATTTTTAATTAGAGTATGTATTTTTTGTTTGTTTGTTTTTTTAACTATGTATACCTGTGTTTGTGTATGTATGTAAGTGGTGTCTAGTTGCCAGAGGAACTTCCGCATGAATGGAAAAAAGTTTAACTAACGCATAATATTTTTATTTCAGTTTTTGTTTTAGTTATTTTAGTACTTCAAGTGAAACTAAATGAAAAAAGTTTCTTTGGCAAGTAGCTAAAATAAAATAGTTTTATTTTAGTTCATGTTAATTTTTGTGACTTGAAATAACTTTTATTTTACAGCATGAATGCGTGGTCTAAGTGAATAGTAAACAGCTGCTGAGATTCGCAGCATGGAGGTTCAGACCCGGAAACGACTAAACGAGCGCATTATTGTGTGATGTGAACCCGCCCCTTGATCACATGACCACTACTGCTCTAGTGTGAGGGAGTTTACAGTCACCGTCACACAAACACACGGCCTGCAGGATTATAAAGCCTGTTTTTACTCCGTCAAATGCAGAGTGAGACGCTCAGGACTCATACGGCCTTCAGGTTTCCAGCATCTGCAGCTTGGCTGCAGCTCGTCCACCACAACAGCTTTAAAAAGAAAATCTCGAACAACGGCTCGCATCTTCAGGACGGCCCCCGGCGGCTCTTTCTGCGAGTAATCACGTTTGAGACCCGCCAAACCAAGCCAAGCGGTAAGCAAACGCACACGGAGCAACGTGACGAGGCGAAACACCATCATGTGCTGAAGAAAAGGTTTTGAACCACAAACTCAAAAAATCCTTGGAAAATCTGGATCCCAAACCTAACAAGAACCAGACACGCTCACAGACATGCATATGTGTGGGTGGCGAAGAGTGAGAGTGGCAGGGAGAGTTTGTGTGTTGTGGGTGTGTGTGTGTGGAAGAGTGCGTGAGGAGTGAGTGAGGAGTGAGGGAGTGAGAGTGAGAGGAGAGGAGAGAGATGAGAGGAGTGAAGAAGAGTGTTTGTGTGTTTGTGTGAGAGAGAGAGTGTGTGTGGTGAGAGAGTAGACTGAGAGAGTTGTGTCGTGAGAGAGTTATTTGAGAGAGAGAGAGAGAGTGGGGGTGTGTGTGTGAGAGGGAGAGAGAGTGTGTGTGTGTGTGGAGAGAGAGAGAGAGAGAGTGTGTGTGTGCGAGTGAGTGAGTGAGAGTATCCGTGTGCGAGTGAGAGAGTGCGAGTTTGTGTGTGTGTGTGTGTGTGAGAGAGAGTGTGTTGTGGCGGGAGAGATGTCTGGGGAGAGAGGGAGGAGAGAGAGAGAGAGTGTGTGTGTGTGTTGTGTGTGAGGAGAGAGAGTGTGTGTGTGTGTGCGAGACAGTGAGTGTGTGTGTGTGTGAGAGAGAGAGAGAGAGTGTGTGTGTGTGGTGTGTGAGTGAGAGAGAGAGTGTGTGTGTGTGTCGTGTGGTGTGTGTGTGAGGAGGATGAGAGAGAGCGTCGTGGTGTGTGGGGTGTGTGTGTGAGAAGAGCGAGGAGTGTGTGTGTGAGAGAGAGAGAGTGGCGTGAGAGAGAGGAGAGAGTGAGTGAGTGTGTTGTGTGTGAGCTCAACGACTGCAGGTCTTGTTGTCGTAGTTGAGTGAGTAATGCGCGGGGCAGCCGCACACGAAGCTGCTGACAGGAACAGCCAGACACAGGTGCGAGCAGTGACCGTTGGTGGAGGCGCAGGCGTTCCAGCCGCTCTGTCGGGACGAGTGGAACACCAGGATGTCCATGACGTAGTCCAGGTGGCCCTGTATGACGGTGCGGTTCTGCCCGCTGGTCTTGTTGGCCCGTTCGATGCTGCGCTGGCTCCAGTCGGTCCAGTAGATGTAGTCCTGGTACTGCGTGAGTCCGAACGGATGCGGCAGATCGTCAGCGATCACCTCACGCTCCAGACCTGAACATCACAACAACAGGATCAGCTTTATTCACCAGGTGTGCGCAAACACACAAGGAATTTACTGTGGTTTTTCAGGGCTCTTGATATATAAATATATATTGACGAGACCAGAAAACATTTAAAAATAATCATAATAAATAATCAGTGTATGAAGTCTGAACAGAAGAGTTCATGTACAGATTGTGCATATTTACTCTATATACAGCTGTTTATAAATAAAAAGATGCATATGTATTTAAATAAGCACTCATACAAGACACAATATATCAAATAATAAGTTATATAAATCTATATTTATACAAAGGTCTTATATAATTTTCTTTTTATTTTACTTTGTTCATAGCTATGTAACAAACAATGTAAATAAAAACATACTGATATATAGAATGTGAAATATAACACATAAATTTAACTTACACTAGTTAACATGAACTAATCAAATTCTTTGAAGTATTTTTTTTATTGTAATCTCAGATACTTTTCAATATGCACTCTAATACACTTAAAATCAAAAGTTGTACCTGTGATATTATATTAATAGACCCTGAGCTAACATGAACTAACATATGAAAGTTTAATTAATTCAATTATAATTATTAATTAATTTTGAATTACCATTGTGTATGAAATATGCTATATAAATAAACTTGCCTTGCCTTAAAAATATAATTTTTATGTTAATACACCTTTTTATTTAAAAATATAATAGTATTATCACACTTTATTTTGTTAAAAAAAAAACTACTAAATAAATAAGTGCAATAATATTATCACTATTATTAATACTTTTTGTAATAGTTATATTTGATGGGTCACACTATGTGCAGTGTGGGGCCCAAACCAACTCTCCAGCTGCTCTTATGAGAACCAGGCTGAAGCGCTTATGTGCACCCCTGCCCACACATGTATTTTCACACTGTATATCTGCTGCAGAGACAGTCGTCGCTGATATTGACCCAGCATGTTGGAGGACTCGATCAGCGTGGTGTCCAGGTCCGTCCAGTACAGCCGCCGCTCGGTGTAGTCGATGGTCAGTCCGTTCGCCCGGCCCACGTTCGGCACCAGAGTGATGCGTCCAGAACCGTCCATGGCCGAGCGGTCGATCTTCGGCCGTCCACCCCACTCTGTCCAGTACATGAAGCTGAGAGGAAGACAAGCAGACCGTGTCACATGACCACAGCGGCCGGGACCGCGTCCTGAGCAAGCGTGCCGCTCGAGTCCTGAAGAGTGAAGCCAAAGCGTCTCGATCGCCCCCAGCTGATAAACCCTCTGACCCTGAGGTAGTTCTTATCATGCCGATTTATGTTTAAGTGTTCATTTTTTCTAACAAGTTTGCTTTTAACTAGTTATTTGATGCTATAAAAACAGGGTGTGTCGTTGTAGTTGATTGGGTCTGCGGGAGTTTGATACAGCGGCTCCACCTCACGACACTACTGCACAGACTCTGGCTCTGACGAAAGATGACCGCGGCCATACTGAGAAGCTTTGGCTTCGCTTTTCTATAGAGGCGGAAGTGGGACGCGTCGTCTAGGGGTGTGCGATATGTATGGTCTGCGATAATATCGTAATTGTTGTTTTAACTATGTGCGATTTGACATTATCGAGTATTTTGCAAAAAGCATTCTACACACCTACAGAGCGCATGCATACATTACGTGAAGATTAGTGCTTCTCAACTGGTTTGGCCATTAAGACCCACATTTCCCCAATGGTCACAAGCCACACAACCCCCTTTATGATATTATCTATATATATATATAGAATTGTTTTAAAAAAAAATAAATCAATCATACTTTCATGCGAATCCTTCCAGCTAAACACACGAAGTAGCAGATGTATCAGTTATGTGATTTATTTGGTACTGTAATTTTAGTTCACACGTTAGCATGCTCCTTCTTTGCCTAAGTGAAATAATATACAGCGCTACGCCGCGCATTGTGGTGCAATGAAGAGTGTGGTCTTCAAGCAAGTTGACAGGAACAGAACAAGTTCATTGTTCTGAGGTGAAGATGACTTTTTATTTGTGACCCTGGACCATAAAGTCATGAGGGTCAATTTGTCGAATTTGATTAGGATCATCTGGACAGCTGAAAATTTCTTAAAACGCTTTCCATTGATGTAGGTTGTTAGGATAGTACAATATTGAAAAAATCTGGAATATCTGAGGGTGCAAAAAAAATCTAAAGATTGAGAAAATCATCTTTAAATTTGTACAAATGGAGTTCTTAGCAATGCATATTACCAAGCAAAAATTAAGTTTTAATATATTAAGGTAGGAAATTTACAAAATATGTTCATGGAACATGATCTTTACTTAATATCCTAATGAATTTTGACATAAAAGAAAAATCTATAATTTTGACCCATACAATGTTATGTTGGCTATTGCTACAAATATCCCCCAGCGACTTAACACTGCTTTTGTGCTGCAGGGACACATTTCATAACAAGTTACAAAAATAACGACAGAATGAGACCATCATTAAGCCTGACAACATCTCATCTGACCGCAGCTACGAATCGGCGACAGCACGTTTTTCTGAGGCAGTATTTACTTAACTGCAAAAAAAAACCTCACACAAACAAAACACACACACACACAATCCACACACGCCAAACACACACACTCTCACCCCTCGGCCGGGTCCAGTGCCAGTGCTCGAGGGCTGTCCAGATCCTTCCACACCAGAACCTGTCTGTGCTGCCCGTCCAGTTTGGCCACCTCGATGCGGTTGGTCCCCGTGTCGGCCCAGTACAGGTTCTTTCCCAGCCAGTCCACGGCCATTCCCTCGGGATAGTCCAGACCGAACTCCACCACGTGCTCCAGAGCGCTGCCGTTCATGAACGCACGACTGATGGTCTGAGAAGCAGCAGAAACTCGTCAGATCAAACAAACACAGCTGACAAGTGATGAGAATGAAGACGAACATTCCCAGCAAAACAGCAAAAACAGAGTTGTGTATGGGTGTGAGAGGTGTGTGTGTGTGTGTGTGTGTGTATCACCTTCAGCGTTATATCGCTCCAGTAGATGCGGTGTGGTGACGTCGAAGTCGCCGAGCGAGGATGGGACTCTTGACAGCCGGTGAGTGGAATGGCCACGTTGTTGTTGTTGGTCTCCAGCGAGATGCGCCTGATGTCCGTGTGGCGGGAGAACAGCAGGAAGGCCTCGGGGATGATGCAGGTGGTCAGATCGGCCATGAGCTCCAGCCCGAGGGACCACGCGCAGGGACACGCCATGCGGCTTATAGAGACACAGGTGACTCAGCCGGCCGTTGCGAGTGCACAGGGTTCACACCTGCGCAGACAATCCAGCTCAGCACACACACAACAAGACCATGTGCCATCAACTACTGCATTTAAGAGGATCGTTCACTCTCGAATAGGGCTGAAACTGATACAGAAATGTCCCGCCCCTCAACTCAGAGGCATGTGCTCCATTTGTATTGCAAACAATGGCATCGTCAATATTGCTCATCAATTTGAGCTTGATTGAGACTAGGGTTGCAAAATTCTGGAAATTTTCAAGACTGGAAACTTTCCATGGGAATTAACGAGAATATATGGGAATTAATGGGAATAAACTGGAAATTTGCAAAATTCCAGGAACTGGGGACTTAAATGTAGTTGAGATTTTTTGCAGCATAATCTTGGTTAAAACAACCAGATTTAATGCACTTTCAGTTGAATTTCTACCCTACACTGCTCAATCACATGCACACTGCTTAGTGCAGGGCACACCCCCAACATTATAATTGTAATTATATATGATTTTCAAAAGCTTAAGTGACTACCTTTATTTATAGAATTTGTAATTCAATATTGTAACTATTTGCAAAAGCTGAATAATCCGTCTACTGATTAACCAGCGAAATAATCGACGATTAGTCGATTAATCATTCTAATAATCATTAGATTAATCGATTATTAAAATAATAGTTTGTTGCAGCCCTACTCTAGAAATCATCATTCTGTCATCATTTGTCATTCAAACCCTTATTCTGTGGAGCATAAAGATATTTTGAAGAACGCTGGTGACCAAACAGTTTTGGCTCCCATTGACTTCCATTATATAGACAAAAATACAATGGAAGTCAATGGGAAGCGAAACGGATGAGTTCTTTAAAGCATCTTCTTTTACAGAAGAAAGCAGCTGGTGCAGGTTTGAGTGACTCGAGGGAGGAAATGACATCACAGCTGCTCACCGAAGGTCTGGTGGACGTATGTGGCCTTGATTCCCATGAGGTCGGGCAGCTGGTCGACGATCACCTCGCGCTCCAGGCTGTGTTTGTGCACGCGCTCGATGCTGCGCCGCTGCCAGTCCGTCCAGTAGATGTAGTCGCCCAGCAGCGCGAAACCGAAGATGTGCGGCAGGTTATCATTCACCAACACCCGCCGGCCCGATCCGTCCATCTGCATCACCTGCAGAACACCAGAAACACACCTGAGCAATCCTAACATCGTGTCCTAACTACACGCAACACCACAAGATTCCAGCAACAAGCGGTTTGTGCGTCCACACCAGAAGCGACACAACAGAATCTATCATAAATATATGTATAAAGCACAGTTCTCTCTCTCCTGTGGGACGTTCAGTAAAGCTTTGTGTTGGCAACAGTAACCGAGAGGGGCGGAGCTTAGAAAAGGGTCATTTATAACATCTCTGCAAACAGAAGAGAACATCAATTGAATAAACAGGAAATGCTGTGAAGCTTGTGCTCAACCCTGTATCCATGGAAACGGTGACCGTGGTTACTAATGACGCCAGTCACTCTGAATTTTAATCAGAGTGGCTTTAATTCAGCAGATTTAATGAATACAGCTCACCTTTAACCAGCTAACTCTTCTTTAACTACAGCACAACTTGAGAGTGAGAGTGTGTGTGTGTGTCAGCTGACCGCAAACAATCATTCACATATGCGCACATAAACCCAAGCCCTACACCTAAACCTAACCCTCACACCAAACTACAGGCACTCTTACATTCTCTAAACACTCAAAACACACATTCTGTATGAGCAAACACACACACACACTAACACGTGTAAATGTGCCAAACTACCATCCAGCATGACTGAGCAGCAGCAGTCAGACACAGCAGCACATGAACATCTGAAGACGGGACACACACTGAGCACCTGAGACTGAACATGAAGAGGCGCTGAAGTGCTAGAACAACATCCTGCAGTGAGACGCAAGAGTGTGTTTACATCCACAGCGCTGTCTGCACTCCAGACCTCAGGAACACTACACTCACTTCCTGCCGCTCCCAACTCTCTCACACACACACACACACACACAGGTTTGTTTTTATGGTTTATGGGGACTCTCCATAGGCGTAATGGTTTTTATACTGTACAGACCGTATATTCTATTGTCCTACACCAACCCTACCCCTAAAACCTACCCCTCACAGGAGACTTTCTGCATTTTTAGATTTTCAAAAAAACTCATTCTGAATTATTTATAAGCCTTTTGAATTATGGGGACACTAAAATGTACTCAGAAATCACCTTCTGGTTGTAATACCTATGTCATACCAATGTTATTATACAAATTTGTGTCCTCATAAACCACATAAACATGCACACACACACTCTCACACTCTCTCACACACACTCTCACCCCAGTCCGGACTCCAGGATGTGAACCTGTGCGGTCAGTCACATGACCGTGTTGGCTGTAGCTCTGGGTCACTGCAGCGCTGAAGTCAAGTTTCCATCTTGGGTGTTTGGGCCTCAGTCGCGAGTCTGCGCTGGTTTGACCGGAGACCGCAGTGCGATGTGGCTTTCAGATTCTGGGTCTATTCTAAACAGAGCGACCGCAGCTGGAGTGCAGGCCACAATCGGAACCAGATGTGGGCAGAAACCACAGAGCCGACACTTTCACAGAAAACGCTCATGTTTCTGATCATCAGATCACACGAACGCACTGAAACGACCCATGAAATGACTCGTGCAGTTCTTTCACTGAATCTGCAGGTCTGAGTGGTTCAACAGGCTTCAGCTTCTTCAAGTGGATTTAGAGGAGCATCTGAGAGCCGTACGGGAACTAAACAACACGCATGATGGAGAAACCAAACCAACACAACACTGAAAATAGTGTCATTATTTACTCATGTCACTCATGATTTGTAAAAGACCCTGCTTTCCATTAGAGCTGTGTATCACCAGCAAAGTCACGATGCGATACGTATCACGATACAGATGCCACGATACGATACATATCACGGTACAGATGCCACGATACGATACATATCACGATACAGATGCCGCGATACGATACGTATCACGGTACAGACGATACGATACGTATCACGGTACAGATGCCACGATGCGATACGTATCACGGTACAGATGCCACGATACGATACGTATCACGGTACAGATGCCACGATACGATACATATCACGATACAAAGGCCACGATACGATACATGCCACGATACAGATCACGATACAGAATACATATCACGGTACAGATGTAACGAGACGGAACAGATGCCACGATACAGATGCCGCGATACGATACATATCACGGTACAGACGATACGATGCGTATCACGGTACAGATGCCACGAGGCGATACGTATCACGTACAGAATGCCACGGGAATTTTTTTTTTGAAACGATCAATATCACGGTACAGATGTCACGATATGATGCATATCACGATACAGATGCCGCAATACGGTACATATCACGGTCAGACGAACATAAGCTACTCACTGGTACAGATGCCACGATGCGATACGTATCACGATACAGATGCCACGATACGATACATATCACGGTACAGATTGCCACACGATGCGATACGTAACACCGGTCCAGATGCCACGATAAGGTAGATCCCCAGGTACAGATTGCACGATGCGATAGTATCTCGATACCAGATGCCACGATGCGATACGTATCCCGCTACAGAGCACGATGCGATACGTAAACACGGGTTACAGATGCCACGATCGATACGTATCACGATACAGATCCACGAATTGCGATACGTATCACGGTACAGATGCCACGATGCGATACGTATCACGGTACAGATGCCACGATGCGATACGTATCACGGTACAGATGCCACGATACGATACGTATCACGATACAGATGCCACGATACGATACAGGACTGCACTGAATTTCACCTCAGACGAATTTAGTAAAACAGCTGTTTATGAAACACTGCACACTATAGGGCTGTTGCTAACTATTGGCAGAACAGGCACTTGACCTCTGCATTATAAAGGGCCTCCATAACTGTACCACAGTATAATATAGGTAATGGCATATGTTTACATTGGGCACTCCCCACCAGGTACAATATTCAGATTTTTTGCATCTTGTTTTAAAGCCCATAAATACTGTAGTCATTCTAATATATTTTTAAAAATCATATTTACATTGCTGGTAGGTTATTGTTATTGTGCCACAGCTTCACTGTTAATAGAGAAACGCGGCAAAACGGTGGTAATTCATACATACACAGCCCCTCTCTCTCTCTCTCTTCTATCTGCTCTCTCGCTAATAAATGGAACAGTGATTGAATCTGAATTACACTTTTCTGAGAATAGAATGTTGAAGTGGAGATCGCTAAACTGCAAGCTAAAACTAAAACCGGTGTTTTCAGAAAGCAAGCGTGTTTATCCACAGTGGAGAGAGAGCGTGTGCACAGGGTTGCCAGGTTGATAAAGATAAGTAGCACATTTAGCAGATATTTCTGTATTGCGCAAGTGTGAAGCTCTGTTTCGGGGATTACGTCTCTTTATATCAGGCAACCCAGTTGTGTTCCTCTGCGGCCAGATTAAACCTTGTTATAGCCTACATATATATATTTTTAGAAACCTCTTACTTTTCTACTCAATTTTAAACGTTGTTCTTGTATTAAAATTAAGCGCGGTCCACTGCAGCGCACGTACCACAATATCGATACAGGGCCAGCTGCAGCGATACCCGTATCGTCAAATCTCTGTGACAATACATCGTCGTATCGAACACAGCACTGCTTTCCATACAATATAACCAGCAGAAGTTAATGCAGCTCAGGATATTTTAATGGCAAGAGCTATTGTACATTTCTTACCAGCTACACAGGATTTATATCAATAGAATAAAATAAAACTGAACAAAAAATATAAAATTAACCGATTAAAAGTACAAGATGTTTTAAATTTACATATGATAGTCTAAAATGTTTTCTGGAAGGATCTTATTAAACAAGTCAGATCTTAGATTATTCACATACACATTCCTATTCCTAAACAGTTCTTCTCCAGAGTTCATTAGGACACACACACACACACTCTTTCTCTCTCTCTCTCTCCTCTCTCTCTCACACACACAAACACCCACTCTCTCGCTCTCTCTCACACACACTCTCGCTCTCGCTAATCACACCAAACTCTTTCTTCTCTCTCTCGCGCACACCCACACACACACTCTCTCTCTCTCTCTCGCTCACACACAACACACACACACACACACACTCTTTCTCTCTCGCTCACACACACACACACTCTCTCTCGCTCACACCCACACTCTCTCTCACGATCACACCACACTACTACTCACGCTAACACACACATCACTCTCATCTCGCTCCACACACACACTCACTCTTACTCTCGTTCACACACAACACTCACTCTCTCTCGCTCACACACACACCACACCTCTCTCGCTCACACACACCACAATAACTCTCTATCAGCAAGCTGGAGTGCAGGCCCACAATCGGGGACCCAGATGTGGGCAGAAAGCACAGAGCCGTGACCGTCTCATCCCACGGGACAGCAGAGCGCTGATGGGTTCACGAACGAGACAGCAGAGTCACCTCCGTACGGAGATCAGGGAGTCTCACGTTCCAGGACCGATTACACTTTCACAGAAAACGCTCATGTTTCTGATCATCAGATCACACGAACGCACTGAAACGACCCATGAAATGGGACACACACACACACATCACTCACTCTCTCTCGCTCACACACACACCCACACACACTCTTTCTCTCCTCTATCGCTCAAACACACAAAACACTACTCTCTCTCAGCTCACACACACAACACAACCACTCCTCTCGCTCACACACCACAACACATCACTCTCTTCGCTACACACACACACCACTCCTCACTCTCTCTCGCTCACACAACCACACTCACTTCACTCTCTCTCGCTCACAACACACACACACACACACACACTCAGGTATTTCTCTCTCTCACACACACACACAAACACTCTCACTCAAACACACTCACACACAAACACTCTTCGCTCTCTCCCGCTCACACACACAACACACTCACTCGCTCTCGCTCACACAAACAACACACCTCACTCTATCTCGCTCACACACCAAAACACACACCACTCTCTCTCGCCACACACACACACTCACTCACTCACTCTCTCTCTCACACACACACACATACACTCTCTCTCTTTCTCACACAAACACACACACACACACTCTTTCTCTCTCTGTTTCTCTCTCTCTCTCACACACACGCACTCTCTCTCGCTCACACACACACACTCACACACAAACACACACAAACACACACTCACTCACTCTCTCTCGCTCACACACACACACAAACACACACAAAAACACACAAACACACACACTCACTCACTCTCTCTCGCTCACACACACACACAAACACACACAAACACTCACACACACACTCACTCACTCTCTCTCTCTTTCTCACACACACACTCACTCTCTCTCGCTCACACACACACACTATCTCACTCACACACACACACACTCTCTTCGCCTCACACACACCCACACTCTCTCTCGCTCACCACACACTCACTCTCTCCGCTCACACACACACTCACTCTCTCCGCTCACACACAACTCACTCTCTCTCGCTCACACACCACCTCACTCGATCTCGCTCACACACACACTAACTCTCTATCGCTAACACACACACTCACTCTCTCTCGCTCACACACACACTCACTCTCTCTCGCTCACACACACACTCACTCTCTCTCGCTCACACACACACTCACTCTCTCTCGCTTCACACACACACACTCTCTCTCGCTAAAACACCACTCATCTCTCTCGCCACACACACTCTTTCACTCTCTCTCGCTCACACACACACTCACTCTCTCACAAACACACACACACAAACACAAACACACACTCTCTCTCTCTCACACAAACACTCACTCATTCACTCACTCACTCACTCACTCAACTCACTCACTCACTCACTCACTCCACACACACACTCACTCACTCACTCTCTGCGCACCACACACTCAACTCTTTCTCGCTCACACACACACTCACTCTCTCTCGCTCACACACACACTCACTCTCTCTCGCTCACACACACACTCACTCTCTCTGCCACACCACTCACTCTTCCGCTCACACACTCCACTACTCCTCTCTCCTCACACACACACTCACTCCTCTCGACACCACAACACACACACACACACCACTCTCCTATCTCTCGCTCACACACACACTCTTTCTCTCTCTCTCTCGCTCACACACACACACACTCTCTCTCGCGCACACACACACACTCACACTCTCTCTCTCTCGCTCACACACACACACACTCACTCTCTCTCGCTCACCCACCACACTCACCTCTCTCGTCACACAGCGATGGTCTTGTTTCTGTCAGACTCCCAGTGCGTGCCGTTAGTGTGAGCTCTCAGCGTGAAGCAGTGCTGCTGCTGGCTGGAGATAAACACACACAGCCTGTATCTGTCAGGATTATCAGCAGTTTTTCGCTCCTGTGGACCCGCGCTAATGAGACACGCTGAAGCACCAGAGGCTAAAAACATGAGAGTAAGAGGAGACGCGTGGGACGACGACTGACAGCACGAGAACACGTGACATTTATCATGATTTATCACGTCACAACTGGTGAAAACAATGAATTAGTGAAAACTGATGAGGAGTTTAAAGGGGTCATGTTTGCCTTGATATTTTGGCATATAAGAGGTCTTTATACCATTAAAACATCCTGCAAATTTCATAGCTTAAAACCTCCTCCTCATTATAAACAAAGCATTTATTTAATCAAGCTCCAAACACGGCCCGTTTTGGATCCGAGGGGCAAGATGACGTCACCTAGCCCCAGTCATTTGCATAAACACGCCTCCAGAGCAAGACATTGACCAATAGTCATCATCTCACCATAGGCGTTCTTCATCTCTCTTCTCACAGTTCGGGAGAGAGGGGGCGGGGTTTGACCTGCGAATGCTGACACGATGGCTGGATTGCGTTTACATTACACTGAGATCTGATCACAATGCGTCCTCGACTACCTCTGGACCAGGACACGCTGACTGGATAACATTCCGATCAGAAGCGTGTTTACACTTGACTTTTTAATGTGTATGTGGACAACATCCGGATACAGAACGCATGTTAATGCCAAGTGTAAACGCAGCCAAAGGCATGGAGAGTCACAAAGAAGCGGTACTAGATCTGCCTGCAGCCGCATCACGAACACAAGTAAATGATTTCATAATGCTTTGTCTGGAAATAGCCGTTTATTTTGATCATGTTGTCAAAACACTCACAATAGCGAGAGGGCGTTGATACCGTTTCCTACGCAGTGACGTTAGCCAATCACAACAGCGGCTGATTACTGACGAGCCTAAAAGGACCCGCCCCTTAAAACAGGTCGTTTTAGAGAGAGGGTCAGAATGAGGGTTGAAAATAATCATTTTCCCACATATTTGTGTTTTTTTGTGCAAAATACCTTTAGCAACATTATAAGTAAACCTCAAGGAATATATTGGTGTTCATCACAGCGCCAAATACTTAAATATTTAGACTTATAGGCTATTTAGTTTCAAACTTTTTTTACATTTTAATCTAGACTACAACATGCCCTAAAAATTGTTTGAACATGTTTTGATTCTTTATTGTTTGGTCACACTTTACATTAAGGCTCCATTAGTTAACAAACTGCCAATGAAAAATTCTTCTAAACATTCATTAATCTTAGGTATTCCAATATTTAATAACACGTTGTTAATATCGAAAGTTGCAACTGTGTTATTTAAAGAGTTAACATGAACTAAGAGTTGTATTTTTTAAACAAAGATTAATAAATTCTGTAACAAATGTATTGCTCATTATTAGTTAATGCATTAATTAACATTAACTAATGAGACGTATTGTTTGTAAGTGTTAATTATTAGTCTTCATAATTCTTTTGCACTTTAATCTGTGCAAATTTTTTACTTCATACATTTTTTTGTGTAGTGCATTTGCTTATTTAAATGTTCTTTGTGCTTTCAGTCAGGTTTCAGGCCCCACCATAGCACAGAAACTGCACTTGTTAAAATTACAAATGAATTGCTTCTTGCATCAGACCAAGGCTGAATCTCATTGCTAGTTTTACTTGATCTAAGTGCTGCGTTCGACACTATAGATCAAGACATACTCATAGATCGATTACAAAAATATACAGGTATTCAAGGGCAGGCTTTAAGATTGTTTAGATCCTACCTGTCAGATCGCTACCACTTTGTTTATTTAAAAGGGGAGTCATCTCAATTAACGCCAGTAAAGTATGGAGTGCCACAATGATCTGTCCTAGGTCCTCTGCTATTTCCGATATACATGTTGCCCCTTGGTAATATTATTAGGAAATACGGGATTAGTTTCCACTGTTATGCTGATGATACTCATCTATATATCTCAACATGATCAGATGAAACTTCTAAATTATCTAAGTTGACAGAGTGTGTTAAAAAATTTAAAAGATTGGATGACCAATAATTTTCTCTTATTAAATTTGGATAAGACATAGATATTACTTATTGGACCAAAAGACCGTACACAGAATCTCCTGGATTACAAGTTGCAACTAGACGGATATACTGTTACTTCCACTACAGTCAAAAATCTGGGTTATATTAGACAGCAACTTGTCTTTAGAAAATAATATTTCCCATGTTACAAAAACAGCAATCTTCCATCTTAGAAACATTGCCAAGTTACAAAACATGATACCTGTTTCTAATGCAGAAAAGCTAGTTCATACATTCATGACCTCTAAACTGGACTATTGTAATGCACTGCTAGCTGGGTGTCAGCATCTTAAATAAACAAGATACAAGAATAGTCAAACAATGCAGCGGTAGAGTCTTTACCAGGTCAAGAAAAATTATATGATCATATTACCCCAATTTACAGTCTCTCTGCAACTGGCTACCTATTAAGTTCCGTATCAGGTACAAAATATTATTACTTGCCTATAAACCCCTTAATGGGTTAGCTCCTGCGTACATAACTAGTCTTCTACCACGCTACAATACATCACACTCCCTAAGGTCGCAAAACACTGGACTTTTGGTAGTACCTAGGATAATAAAGTCCACTAAAGGAGGTAGAGCTTTTCGCATTTGGCTCCCAAAAATCTGGAATAGCCTTCCTGATACCGTTCGGGGGTTCAGACACACTCTCTCTGTTTAAATCTAGAGTAAAGACACATCTCTTTGGCCAAGCTTCAAATAATGCATCTCATAATCTTTTACTGCAGTTATATCTAATCAAATGACACATTATTAGTCTTTAGTTTGGGTTAAACAAATAAAATTTTGCTTGGTTGGAACAGCAGCTACGCTAATTATGTTTGTATTTGTTTCTCTGTTTTTTGCCACGGGATTAACATCCCGTGGTAACTAGGATTTACACAAGCTTCAGTCTGGATCCAGAACACCTGAGAAGAGATGATGCAACCCCTCAGAGGAACTCAGATGATGCCAACCCTGAAACAAAATACAGAACTACCACATTTTGCTATAAATTTGATTGCATCATATAATAATTGCTGTTAATATTGTTCATCGTCTGTTTGATTGTCTTTAATTGATTTTTCCCGTACATTTCTGCCATATGTTTATTAACTGACAGTCACCACTGATAAAATACCACTAAATATTGTAGAAACTTAATTTCTAATTTCTGCCTGGAATTGAACTGGTGGTTTCGTCTGGCCAGAGGAGAACTGGCCACTGGATGAGCCTGGTTTCTCCCAAGGTTTTTTACTCCATTCTGTCACCGATGGAGTTTTGGTTCCTTGCCGCTGTCGCCTCTGGCTTGCTTAGTTGGGGACACTTCATTTCCAGCGATATCGTTGACATGATTGCAAAGATATTATTTAAACTGTGCTGGATGTTGACATCACTGAATTCAATGTTGAACTGTCTTTAACTGAAAAATGAGGGTTTACTATTGTCATTTTGCATTACTTACACACTATTTTCCTAATTAATGCTGTTCAGTTGCTTTGTCACAATCTGTATTGTTAAAAGCGCTATATAAATAAAGGTGACTTGACTATAAGTAAAGTATTAAACCTAGCTGCTACAATGTTATTATGACAAACATTTAGCAAAATACATTGCAATATCGTAATAAAGTGATAAAAGCATTAGCAATTAATCGCAACATGAAAATCTGATACAGTCATATGCCTAAATCTCACGCACTGAAACGGTCAGAAACTCACATTGCTTTCATAAGCATTTTTTAACTACCACATTCCTGTTTACGATCATTCTGGCAGCATAGCTTTAGCAACATTAGCCTTACAGAGAGCCAAGAAGCTCTTTCAGAAAGGCAATTTGAAAACAAAATACGAAGCGCTTACTTTGCAATGTTTGCAGTAAATATGAACATGGATTGACACGAAAATTTAGTAATTAATAGGGATGCACCGATAGGAGTTTTTGGCCGTCGATTTTAACAAACAAACTACTGGCGATACGATGATTGGTCAATGGCATAAAGCAGGGATTAAAAATGAGAGAGAAAAAAAAGATTGTTAACCCCGAGCAGAATCGGTATTTGAACGTTTCGGTTCCTGCGTTTCTCTGTGAAACCGGTTTGAGTAGAAAACATACGGGTTAATAACATTATTTTAAACTTTTTCTTTGCCAATAATAATAATAATAATAAAGAAAATACAGCGTTTAATTTACTCAAAAAGAAAACAAATCATGAATAGAGCATGGATAAAAAAATGCTACTCCTAAGCGTTAATTAAAGATCGTTATCGGTGAGCGTATCGGCAGATACTGCTTTCTGTAGTGCGCCTGATCGGAGCACTCTTTGGCGCCGACATCGTATTTTTACCATTACAGGCTGGTTGCTTTCACACACTACAGCCACACAACTGTGTTCAAACACATTATAAAAGTGATTTTTGCATAATAGGTTCCCTTTAAATAGTGAAAACTGATGAGGAGTTTAACGTCTCGTATTCCCACAGACGTATTCTAGTGGAAAGTGACTAGGTATTGTTGCTTGTGTGCATGATCGTGACGGATACGTCGGTCTGACCTCGATGACGTCAGTCTTGGCGTCTCCCCAGTAGATCTTCCTCTCGCTGTAGTCGAGCGCCAGTCCGTTGGGCCAGCCCAGAGACGTGTTGACCAGCACCAGCCGCTCCGTGCCGTCCAGAGCCGCCCGCTCGATCTTCGGCACTTCACCCCAGTCCGTCCAGTACATGTACCTGCGGCGACACGGGACACACGCTTCAGCACACGCTGAACACGGAGCTCCAGCAGCCTCTGACGACACCAGAGCACGCTTATCATTTCAGAAACTCTTGTGTTTCAACAGTGCTCTGATCGGTTTCTGGCCATCGGATTGGATCGAACCTTGAAAATGGGTTGTTCAAAGAAAAAAATGGTTTTGAAATCAGGTTCGATCATATAATCCAGTCTAGTTTTTGATCCGGATCAAACGTTTTAGTAGGACTGGGATTCCTTTGATCCCAGCAGACGGAAGGATTCAGGGTGGATTTAAAAAACAAAATTATTTTAAACGACTTCAAAATTGGTCAAATAATACAACACTTGTAACATGCTGCATACATATTTATATTTAACCTTTACAAACCAAAGGCCAGCAGTTAGTTTCTGCATTTGAATGTTTTAAATCGTATGTAAATTTCCCTTCCTTCTAACAAAGTAAAGCTTTCTATTCTATTTCTATTCTGTTCTTTAAAAGAGTTAAAACAATCAAACAAAAACATTAAGTGGAGCAAAAACAACACGGAATTTGCCACATTTTGGACGGATACATCAAAAGTAGGTCAGTACAGTTCAATCTAAACATGATATGGACGAGTGTCTGAAGATTAAGCTGCAAAAATACCATTTAAATATGAACACTATATGTTATGTGCGTCTCTGTGTGAAAGAATGTTTAGTTTACTGCACAAATACTGAGCCTCTGCCGTCTCAATATATGAGCACATAACCTCTAGAACTGCTCTGAGAGAGTCACTTCATGAGCACTTCACCGTTTCTTTTGAGAAAAACTATCATCATATCATATATATAATCAGGAACCCTTCAAAATAAAAGTTTGGTTTAACTTGAAGAAACCGTGACAGATATCGTACTTAATGTAATGAGAGTACTACTGCGAATAATACAATTATTATTAAAGCATTATTTTTAAAGGAATATTTGCCAGAAAAATTATTTACCAGAATTTATTTAGATGAAAATTGTAAACACATAACACAGTATGTCTGTGTTGTGCATTAAATAATAATAATAACATAAAATAAAATATTTATTTTTAAATTGAAATCAATTAATTATTGCTGCTTTTCATTTTAATAATTAATGAATGAAACCATTTAAATGGAATCGTGAAAATTAGTGGAAAACAGAATTAGGTAAAAATAGAACTGAATTTAATTTCATATGGCCTTAATGTAATTTGTTAAACTTCCTGTTTAATATTGTAAATTTCATGATTTCAATTATTTAGAATAGACATGCTTTTTGATTAATAAAATAATTTAATTTAATTATTAAATAATAACTTAAATAATTTAACCATTAAAACAGCGCCTACAAATATTACAATGGAAAATACGGAATCCAGAAAAATAAAAACGGAAAAAGCGGAATTTGGGCCCCATATGACTGACTGCATTATTTTCCAAATGCTCCGTGAACTACTGATTGAACTGAACTAGCGCAGTAAACGGGACGAGGCCGTCGGATCGACAGGAAAACAGAGCAGAAACTCGTTAAAACGGAAGGAATGAAGCAGATGAGGTCTCACCCGGCGGCGGGGTCCAGCACGATGGCCCTCGGCTCGTCCAGCTCCTCCGAGATCAGGATCTTCCTCATGCTTCCGTTCAGCCGCGTCACCTCGATCCGGTCCGTGCCGGTGTCGGTCCAGTACAGGTTCCGTGCGATCCAGTCCACGGCGATCCCGTCCGGATGATTCACCTGCGAGGTCACCACGAACTGAGCCTCGCTCCCGTCCAGGCGGGACCTGCGGATGGCCTGCACCTCGTCGTCCGTCCAGTAGATGTGTCCCTCCACCGGGTCGAAGTCGATGGCGATGGCGTGCCGGATGTCGTCGGTCTGCAGCACGATGTCGGTGAAGTCTGGCGTGTCCAGAGAGATCCGCCGCAGGTCTGTGCGCCGCGCCAGAAGCAGCAGCTGAGTGGCACCTGGACAGGGTCAGGGGTCAGAGGTCAGAGGTCACAACACAGACGGTCTTCATACGAGAGACTGGAGTGAATATGCTCAGACCAAACCAGTGTACATTACGCACTTCTGCTGAACACTAAAGAAGAGTTATTAAAAAACGCTGAAAGCACATTGATTTTCACTGTACGGACAAAACAAAACAACAACAACAGACATTCAGTGCGTTACAGAAGACAATCAGTCATTAACTAATCATATCATCATACTCCTCTCAGCTGATAAATCATATACATCAAGACAGCTGTTCTGTACAAGATTTACAACTTTTTTGAAATGCTACGTTTAAATATGCAAATGAGGCATTATCTAATTAAATATGCATATGCAATCTCAACACACCAACACCACACACACACACACTCACACTCTAACACACACACACACACAAACACAAAAAAAACACACACACACACACACACACACACACACACACACACACACACACACATACACACACACACACACATACACATACACATACACATCACCACATACAACACACATACACACACATAATACAATAAACCACTACACCACACATACCACAACATACACCACACACTCATACACACACACACACACACACATATACACACACACACACACACCACACACACACACACACACACACACACACACACACACACACTCACACACACACACTCATACACACACCACACCACATCCACTCACACACACACACTACACACACACACTCCACTAAACATACACTCTCACCCACAACACACATACAAAACACCTCATTAACACACACTATACACACCACTCATACAACACACACTCTTAAACACAACACTCACTCACACACTCACATACATACATCAAACACACACACTCTCAAACACACACTCACATGCATACATCAAACACTCACGTACATACATCAAACACACTCACACACACACACACATACACACACACACTCATACACACACACACACACAAATACACCTCCATTACACTCGCACTCACACACACACTCCACTCCACCAAAACACCTACATACACCTACATACAAACAATCATACATACATACACACTATACTCACACACACACACACACTCACACACATACACACACACACACACAAACACACACACTCAAACAAACACACACAAGCACAAACACACACACACACACAAAACACATACATACACACATCATACATACCCACCCCTCATACATACACACACAATCGGACAAACACACACTCAATACCCACAACACACACACACACACACTTGCACTAACACACACACAGGTTTGTTTTTGTGAAAAGTGGGGACTCTCCATAGGCGCAATGGTTTTTATACTGTACAGACCGTATATTCTATTGCCCTACACCAACCCTACCCCTAAACCTACCCCTCACAGGAAACTTTGTGCTATTTCAGATTTTCTAAGCGTTTTTAAAAGTGGGGACATGGGGTAATGTCCTTAAAAGTCACCTTCTCCTTGTAATACCTGTCATACCTTTGTCATTATACACATTTATGTCCTCATTAGTCACAAAAACGCGCACACACACACAAACACAAACACCACTCATACACACAAGAATGAATGCACCCCGCTGCTGCTCGTGCTGCTCAATACTAGGCCACTGAACAGAGAAATGATCTCCCATCAGGCCGTGCTGCTGGCGTCCAGAGGGGGGAGGAAGCAAACAAAAGGCCTTACAAACGAGTCTCTTTCAGTCAAACACATTCAGATAGTGAAGCACGGTGTGAACCGCAGCCTGCCATCATCATCATCAGAGAGAGACAGCGGTCATGTGACCCAGAAACACGGATCACACGCAGAACCACGTTACCATAGCAACCAGCAGACGGTAACCCTGCGACGTCAACTGAGAGCAAATTAATGTGAGACAGGCCAGAGCTGGACACACACACACACACACACACACACCCACACACACAGGTCAACATACTGAAGATGCAGATCAGAAAATCAAGCAAACAATGGTTTATATTTAAACGTTTGGCAGACACGATCATTCATAGCGACTCACACTGCATTCAGTCTATACATCTGTTTGATCGGTTCATGTATTCACTGGGAACCAAACCCGTGTCCTTCCACCATCCTGAGCTACAGCTGAGCTTCACACACACACTGATTTTACAGAAATGTTTGTTAGATTATTACATAATCATCCCAAGACCTCCTCATTCACACACCTGCACTATAAAGACCCATAACCTTCAGTATCACGATTCCTGTAATCATGTGAAGGTTTGACTATTTAAAACGGTCTTCACTTACAGTGAAACCTGTTGAGTCACTAGAGCTCATGAATCACATTTAAATCTGGTGTTTTACACAGGTTTCTCTCAGGGTTGGATTAGGAGTCAGAGGTCAGGTTAGAACACAGAAAATAGCATTAACCTGACAGAAAAACAGTGAAAGCCTATGTGTGTGTGTGTGTGTGTGGGTGTTTGTGTGCGGTGCGTGCGTTGTGTTGTGTGTGAGGTGAGTAGTGAGTGGTGACTATATAGTGTGCGTTGCGTGTGTTGTGTGTGAGTGGTGAGTGAAGTGAGGACTATATATGTGTGCGTGCGGTGTGTGTGTGTGTGTGTGCAAGTGTGTGTGTGTGTGTGTGTGTGTGTGTGAGTGAGTGAGTGAGTGACTATATATGTGTGCGTGCGTGTGTGTGAGTGTGGGTGTGTGACTATATATGTGGGAAGTTGCGTGTGGGTGTGAGTGAGTGACTATATATGTTGTGTGTGAGTGCGTGTGTGTGTATGTGTGTGAGTGAGTGAGTGAGGTGAGTGGACTATTATATGGTGCTGTCGTGTCCCGTGTGTGTGTGTGATGAGGTGACGTGATATATTGTGTGCGGCGTGTGTGTGTGTGCGTGAGTGACGTGACGTGCAGTGACTATATATTGTGTCAGTGCGTGTGTGTGTTGTGTGTGTGAGTGAGTGAGAGACTATATTATTGTGTTGCAGTGCTGTGGTGTGACGTGAGTGATGTGAGTGGACATATAGTGTGCGTGCGTGTGTGTGTGAGTGTGTGTGAGTGACTATCTATGTGGATGCGTGTGTGTGTGAGTGAGTGATATATATGTGTGCGTTCGGTTTGTGTGTGGTGTGTGTGACGTGAGTGAGTGACTAATATGTGTGCGTGCGTGTGTGTCTGTGTGTGTGTGTGTGTGTGAGTGAGTGACTATATATGTGTGCGTGCGTGTGTGTGTGTGTGTGTAGTTGTATGTGAGGGGGGGGGGGGGGGGGGGGGGGGGGACTATATATGGTGCGTGGGGTGGGTGTGTGTGATGAGTATTGTGAGTGAGTGAGTGAGTAGGGAATAGTGGACTAATCCTGTGGTGCGTGCGTTGTGGTGTGTGGTGACTTATATGTGTGAGTGCGTGTGTGTGGTGTGAGTGACTATATAGTGTGGTTTTGCGTGGTGTGTGTTGATGGTGAGTGAGGACTATATAGTGTGCTTTGCGTGTGTGTGGGAGGTGAGTGAAGTGAGTGACATATATGTGTGCGTGATTGTGTGTGTGTGTGTGTGAGTGAATGAGTGAGTGAGTGGTAACTATATATGTGGCGTGCGTGTGTGTGGTGTCGTGTGTTGTGACGGGAGTGGACTATATATGTGTGCGTCGTGTGTGTGTGTTGAGAGTGAGTGACTATATATGTGTGAGTGGTTGTGTGTG